>PNEQ01071764.1:26347-77141 GCA_003012365.1 Medauroidea extradentata
CTCAAAGTTGAAGTCCTCAAAGTTGAAGTCCTCAAAGTTGAAGTCCTCAAAGTTGAAGTCCTCAAAGTTGAAGTCCTCAAAGTTGAAGTCCTCAAAGTTGAAGTCCTCAAAGTTGAAGTCCTCAAAGTTGAAGTCCTCAAAGTTGAAGTCCTCAAAGTTGAAGTCCTCAAAGTTGAAGTCCTCAAAGTTGAAGTCCTCAGACCCTCCACTTCAACAAATAAAAAGGGAAGTGGAGAATTAATGTTAGGTTTTTTAACGAAACAAAATAGGGCCTAAAACGAGCGAACGCGGTGGGAAGACTCACCTATGGAGGGTAGACTCGACGGCTTGCATTTTGAAGAACACGAAAATATATTAAAATTTTATCACCAATGGCTCAAAATCACTTACAAACAAAACAAATGTTAACTATGCTACAAGACGTGAATGAAATAAAGCAACATCTTGGACACTAGGTCCCAAATATTAGTATCTCCCTACAACAAGGAGCAACACCAATGTATGTCATTTTAGTTGAGTGGAGGCTTACACAATGGCGCTCAAAGACGCGGTGCGGTGAGCGTGGTGACGCTGAAACTTATAAACGGCACAATAAGAAACAGTTTTTTTTAATTTAATTACTATAGGATAATTTATTACTTATGTTGTGCAACATACATTGTTATTTACTGGATTTAGTTATTGTTTGACCTTTCTTAATGCTTTGGCGTACACAAGAAATTGTAAAAGTCTAAAATTGTAGCATTGTTATTTCAATTTGTGATTAATCTATAAATCCTGTAGTTTAGTTCGAATTGTGATTTTAATGGCCTTGCGCCAGATACAGGAATTGCTATACCAACGTTTCTAATGTTTTTTAGCCATTTTAGAGCACTGGGAATTTGTGAATGAAAATGCTATCTACTATGTTCCTGCTGTACCTGACAACGTAAGGAAGTCATATGTGTGGAATTTTTCTGCGAGATAACCATGAATTTAAAGGTGTTTCTTTTTTAGTTTTATAATGTCAGTGGGTGTAATATTATTCCAAATGATTTGTGCATATTATGATTTGGTTCGAAATAAGCTGTAGCACAGGCAAAGTGTAGAGTCATGCTCGGATTCTGCAAATTTCAGAAGTTTTATTTTTGGGTTTTCTTGTCTACTATCATTTCCGTTGCTGTGTTAATTTATGTTGCCACTGCTTCTGGAAGCTTCTAGGAATGTTCTAGAAGGTTATAGGAGGACTGGGCAAAGTTGATAGTAACAGTTTGTCGTTCCCATGGTCAGGAAGTAATGAGTTTTGTTTTGTTTTGTCCGTGTCCCAAGGTTTCCTGATTGTACGAGAGACGGCCTACGAGAAGTGTCTAGTATGTTTTCCAGGTCCCATCAGTTCAAACCAAAGCTTCGTCGAATCAGGTCGTGGTGTGAACGGAGAAAAGCTACAAGTGAGCGTGGAAACTTAGCCCCCACTGGCAGCGCACTGGCCTAATATTCTACCAAACATTTTCGGGATTTCGTTGCATTGATCTTAAAAAGCTTTCTATCGTACGGTCCAACCGTTGTGTTAGCTGTCAGCGCGGAGGTGAGGTGGCAAGAACAGCAGAGGCGCAGTCGATGCGCGCACAGCACAGAATGTGTAGCATCCATGCTGAAAACATTGCTACGTCACTAGCCCACAGCGCATGTTACGAGTCATGAGAAAATGGAAATACGTGGACGCTGCCAACGCGCCTTTAAGTTTTCCACAAAGAGAAATAATTGTTAAATTTGTTGCTGTGAAGAAGCACAAAATAAGTTTTTTGTTGCCGGTTTTAATTCATTATTGACGTGTATAAGCGCAATATTTTTTGACGAAACCTTGTACTAGTTATTTTTCAGTATGTATACTAAATAACTATGTTTAAATGTGTTTTCATACACTTCATGACATTCATATTAGTTTTCTATTTTTAGATTAAATAAAAAGTTATATTCTCCAAGTTACTACTCAATATTTTTTTTTAATTTGCATAATATTACTGAAAATGTGTTAAAACTTATATGTGTAATACTTGACTTTAAAAATAAAAAATATCTCGTGCACCAATCTCTTTAGGGGGAGTATATTTCGGCGACTTTTTCGTGTTTGAGGCATAGAAACATGTCCAGAAGTGAATATCTCATGTGCAATGAGCATTAAATGAGCGTCCAGTGTTTTAGCATTATTAATGTTTGTATGGGACGTAAAGCGATTAATGTTTTATTTGTGTGTATATCGATCTGTCTTACGATTTAGGTAGATATTTTTCCAGATATAACAGTTCAGAAAAACCTTATTGATGTGCCCCAACCTCACGATTCTAATAATCGCGTTGAAGTGTTAAAAAATGGTAATATATTGTTTGAAGTACCTTCTTTAAACATGCATGCATATTGGTAACTCGTATTTTACTTTCATGTATACACTGCTAATCCTGGCACGCTGTAACTCAATTCATGCGAGGAAGAGAACTGTTCACCTTATCCATAGACACGTTTGATTTCATAAAACCAGATACTACTGTTTCTAGTAATTTTGATTTCGCAGAAGTTCAGCTTAAAAAGCGGCATCAGAAATTTACTTAAATCTTGTAATCAGTGCGAAACCAATGTCTAACTTAAGGGAAAGTCAAGAAATTGTAAACGGCATTTTGAGCAGTCAATAAATTATAAGTATATGTATTAAGTAATATACGAATTTCAGTTGTAATTTTTTTGTAACAGTTAAGAGTGATCCTGGCAGCCTGGGAACGAGGTTCCAAGAAATGTGTGTTGCCGGTGATCTATAGTCCCTTTCTTCACAACGTCGGAACAAGAGACGTGTAATACCACAGTCCCTACTCAATACAGTCAACCCTATCATCTGTATTGCGAAGCAGTGTAGCCAGTGTCTGGCAGCTACACACTTAAAAAAAAGCAAGCCCATTTTTCTTGCTTAGCCAAAGAAAGAAGTGGGGAAACTACCTCAAGCGATACTGGCATATGCCTAACCAAAAAAGAGAAGGGTAGGGGACAGCCTATCAGAGACCGTCTTATAGAGAAGGCAAAGTGTTATTTGTCATTAATATTTCACGATGGTTGTAAAGATGTGTAAAATCGTTAACACTATGTAATAGTGACAATATTAAGTGATATTTTTAAGTTTTTGAAAAAATAAAAGGGTACATAAACGGAAAAATGGTCGGGATAGCTGGGGGCTCATTTAAAGGAGGCGTGGTTATCGATACGCAGCAGCTCCGGGATTGGCTGTTAGATTTTGAAGCGGCATCGCGTCTTGGCCCACCGAAAGTATGTTGTTTCGTAGGGACTCCGGCCTGAACCGCCGGGGGAGGCGGACGTGTTGATCGCGAAACTGCGAATTTAGATTTTTGTGTCTTAACCTAGCACTTCGACCAGCGACGTCGAGCGCAGTGAGAGTGATTTTCGCGGTATCACTAGTGAGAGGAGATTGTCTAAAATTTTAATCAGAATTTTTTGATGGCGCTGTATAACCTGTGACTTCATGTTATTCGTCAAAGATTGGCTGAGGCGCGCCTCGTTGAATAGATGCCGACGTGACGCCCGGCAGCTTGCCATAAATTAAAAACTTTATGTATTTATTTATTCGCTAATTTTTTTTAATAAGAACCACTTCAAAATACTCTTAACATTACAGTTTAAAACATTTCATGATTCAGTCAGATTTTTTTTGTGGTAGCTTGTGAATAAATGGATTTCTCAACATCCCATTTAGAATGAATTATTAAAACATGGTAAGGTAGTGGTTGTAAATTTTAGGAAAGAAAATTCCTATTCATCTGAAGATTATCTTGCCTTGATTTCCTAGGTGGAGCTGGAATTTAGTAAGTACCATACTAAACAACTAAACTAAAAACGTTAGATTCACCAAGAATGGAGGTTTGTAGGAGAAAATATCTCCAAATTGGTATATACTAGTAGCAGTGTGAAATGCAAAATCTTTCCAAAACTAATGCTGGCCATATTGTTATTTCCTCACACTAATGCTGCGACAGACCACATTTTTAGTGTCGTAAGTCAAAATGTAACAGACTTCTGTGCGAATCTAAGGACTAAGAGACTGAATGCCTTAACGGTAGAGAACATCAAAATGGTTACAAATGGAGATAAGTGTTGTTAGAAGTATTTTAATAAGCAGCTAGAATCGACTGATAATGCTACCGTTAGTAAGTTAAAACCGATGGGTATGAGGCACAAAGATAAAAGTAAATTAATTTATAAGCCTACTGATGAAGTGATACACGTGAAAAAAGTTTCGAAATGTAAGATACTTCCTAAATAAGTGTACGGAACTTCCAGAAATTTTTATACAAATGCCAAAGAATGTGTATACGTACATAACTTCCAGAATGCGTGTTCACTAATACTTGTTAAGGGTGTTCAAGTGCGATAAAGTCATAATTTTATATTTATATGAAATAGTGTTAGTTTTGTATACGGTACTTATGAGTGCAGTTTCAAAACAATTTTAGCTGGTGTAGTTTTCTCATAACGATGCGTCAAAGTTTGAATGTTCTGCTGCCATGCAAATAGTGAAAACAAGTTGACTTACGTACGTGAAATAATTCAAAGTGAAATAACATACTATGGGCTACGTAATAAAACAATTGAAAAAATCTAAGGAACTGTTTTTGTATTTTTAAAAAAATTGCTGAATTTGCAACTTTTTTCTTACTTGAGCGGTTATTTAAATACAAAGTATTACATTGTGTGTTTATAAATTCTTTATTGCTTAACTCATGAGATGTTAGTTAACCGTAAATTATTTCATTTAAGTAGATCAGTTGGTTTTCGCCGTTTACGTGGCAGTGTAACAAGCAAATTTTTACTTTGACACCCCGTTATTAGAAAACTACGAGACTTTAAATTGCTTCGTAAGAGTAAAATTTACTCGCAAGTATCGTCTACAAAACTAACAGTATTTCATAAAATATAAAAGTTATGATTTTACTGCACTTGGACACCCTTAAACGTGAGGCGAGCTTGGCTTACTTTATCTTTATACTTCTGTCAAACATTGTATTTGACTTATATAGTGAAGGCAGTATTAAATCAAAGAAGGCAATGTTCGTTTACAAAGTACTATAAAAGGTTTTGGCTAATTTATGTTCTCATTGTGTGTGTGCACGTGCACCATGTGTGCATATAAAATAATTTTGTGAGCAGTGGCTTACCAAGAATCTGGGAGTCCTCCGCCGGGAAAATTTCGATTACAAGATGCAAAATGAGGATATTCTAAGTTTCTCAGGAAGGAAAAAAACCTTTATAAACAAACTTTGATGGAGGTAAGAATATAATTAAGACCCACGTATTTCAATAAAAACGTGATGCGATCAGCTGTGACATTATTCGAGTAAATGGTTAACATCGGTACCCAAGCATTTGTTTCGAGTCAGCCGACCAGCATGTTTATTAAGCATGAAAACCTGAAAGCCATGACAATTGAAGTTGTTTCTGGAAATTTTTCATGAAGTATATAGAAAATCGTAGCTAAGCAAACTAAAAAAATCTTCTTCTACATTTCGGCAAGGTTCAGAAATTCATCTCATATGAAATAACACGGGATAAATATTTTTAACACATTTATTATGTCACAGTTCGCAACGTTTGTACACATAATTCACTTGGTCTACAAATTACTTCACAAACGCCAGGAAAAAAATTTAGTATCTCAAGCAGAAGAAACAAGCATGCCAATTTTATAAAATTTCAAATATCAGTAGTTACGAGTTATTATAAAATAATGGAAACCATGAGAAAGCAGGAATGTTTATTTTCTTCTATACCTATCGAATAGTTGCTGAGAAACCACACAATTTTGAATGCCAGCAATACAATTTTTCATGTTGCATGTAACACCTATCACTAAATTTGGATTCTACGAACAAAAAATATTTAAAACATAACTGGTTGAACATAAAAATAATATTGCTTTGAATTAAATAAATACCTAATTGGACATATAGACTTATAAACAAAGTAGCAAACTATTTTTAATGAATTACCACTCACCATGTGATGAACCTAATGTTTAGGGAGCTGACATCTGCTCCCATCATCAGGTGAAATATAAGTGAAAATTGGAAAAATGTTGCAGTATTAGTAATAATACTGCCCTATTTTTTCCAGTTTTCACTTATACTTCATCTGATGACAAGAGCAGAGGTCAACTCCCGAAACGGCATGAGAACTCTGTCTTCAGAAATCGGCTGTTTTTTTTTTTTTGTCTTCATCGTCATGTTGTCTAGTCTATTGTCTGTTACGTCGTCGCTATCCTGTCTTGTGTCCAACGTTGTCTTCATCTCAGTATTGTCTGTGTATTTCTTAATTGTGGTGTTCTGAGATTTTTTAAAAATATTATTTCGTCTTAGAATTTTCATTCTTGAATGCGTATTTTATTTTTCTTTATTTGTTGTTAACTTAATCCTCGCGGGATATTTCCTATTCCGTTTTGGTTTATGGATGTGCATGTTGCTACAGCCAAACTAAGAGATAAATTCCAGGCAGTAAATGTCTACATAAATTTTAATATTTACTCTCAGTTGACACTCATGGAAAGTAGATCTTGTGTAAAAGTGTCCCACAGTCACTAGCGCATGTGGTATAGTAATGTATTAATAGCAGATTCTACTCGGTTCCACCCTTGTATTTACATTGCTTCTTAGTTTTTTTTATGTGCAAAGATGTTTTGTCTGATATAGGCTTACGGGATAGAACAAGAGCGACGATATAACCACGTGAAAATGTGTTTTTGTGCCTAGCCTATAAAACACTTTATACAGTGCACCATTTTTATCAACACAACTAGAACCACAATGCCACGATAACTAGCAAGGTCACTCACCTGTGACGTGGTAGGTTTGCTAGACGATTGCGACCTGCTGAGCGAACTGCAAAAGGTAAGTGAGATAGAGATACCTTTTAGAACACACATATGTCTGAAGGTAAACAACCACTTCAAAATTCTAATATATACTCTTCTAACTCTTAGGGCACGTACACACTAGCGAGCAGAGTGGTTCGCGAATAGCTCGTGAGCCGCTCGCAACGTGTTTGCGGTAAAATTAGTTTCAACGAACCTCCAGCGATCCACTAGACAACCGAACCAACAAGGAGCCTACGACGAGCGGATGATAGTCTACTGACAGCACAGAAGGTTCGTGAGCACTGTCTACACACGAACCTGCAGCGAGCCCGTCCAGACTAGCGCAGCGAATCCCTTTGTGTTCGTCGAAAAAAAAAAAAACTACTTCCTTTGGATTGTTTCAGTTTGTGCGCTGTCCCGAGCAAAATACGATCGCCTTACGAACCGCTCGCGAGTCGCTCGCAACGATCCGAAGGAAGTCTGTTTTTTTTTACGAACACAGAGGGATTTGCAGCGCTAGACTGGCCTACGGCTATTTGTTATTTCGATATATCGATAATTTTCGATATCAAAATTAAAATTCTAACCTATATTTGAAGTTTTAAATAACGATACATCGCTGTTACGGTATTATCGAAATCATCGATATATCGATAAAACACCGGAAACTATATAGGTATTTAAAAATACCAATACCTAACAATATATTGATAACGTAACGATATTTTCGAAATCACCGAAATATCGATATCAACAAAATACCGAAAATGATTTCGGTATTTAAACATACCGAGAACTATCAATATAGCGATGACCGCCAATATTGAAACCGGAAATGTAACCGATATAATTTTCTAAATATGTATTTTCCGGCATCGTGATATTATCGGAACAACCGGTATACTGATATTTATAATGTATTTTAAAATTTTATTGACAATGCTATCGAAATCTAAACTAACTCATTGACATTGTTTTCGGACCTGACTATGTTACCTAAATTAAAATTATTATCGAAACGAGCATTATGTTCGAAACCATTATTTTACTGGAATCATGATTGGACGGTATCATTGTTTGAGAAACAATATTTATGTTCGGTAAATTTTCAGTATTTTTAGTAGTCATTGCCAATTACATTTTCACTTATTTGTGATACTAAAGATAAGATAGTTATTAATCGAAATAATTTGTATCATCACTGTTGCTGTCTATGTTTACCATTGGTTAATCTAATTAGTCTCATACTACTTTAGTCGGATATACATTTTATTTTTTTTCGTTCGATTTCATTTAACGTATTAAACAACATCAATTTAGAGGTTTCTCTGAAATTTCAATGCTGCAAATGACGCTATATTAATAATAATTAATACCTGTCATATCGGCGATAAACATGTAAATGCTTTAATATGCAGGGTATTTGGTTTATGATTTAAAAATTATAGTATAAAAAGCCGAAAGTAGATTAAATTTTAGGTGAAGGCCATACACAAAGTGAATATTACTTCACCCAGGTTTACTAACGCATTTGTGAAGATGTAACTGCCAAGCATTACTTTAGTGATGTACAGTATTTATCGACTATATCTTGTAATGTTACGATATCAATGGACGACTTGAAAAGAGGCGGAGCTTCCGTCAGGTGTGGGATACAATTCCTATCTCCGTGGATACCGCAGCCGAATATAACCTTCATTTAGCTGTTTGGCTTCACATGTCCCGGATGAGACGTACATCAAGAAAATTGATTATTTGTTTGGAATTTGCCGCTTTTCAGGTAAACATTAATCTTATGTATTTGCGTATCTTAACCATGAAATTGAAACTAATATATATATATATATATTTTTACCCTTACGTGCAAATCTACGAATGCGCAACAATTTTGCTTTCTGCAATTACCAACTAACAAATCAGCATGTTTGTAAACAAGCTTTGTTTCCCACAGTATTTCCTCTGTGGTGACGTCATGGGGCGTCGTGAGCCGCGGTTGGCGCAGTACTACAGCACTCGCCTCCGACCAAAGCGATCCGGGTTCAATCTCCGGCGGGGTCTGTCCCCGGATTTTCGTATGTGGTAATCATTTATGACAACGTCGCTGGTCAACGGGTTTTCTCGAGGATCTCCCGTTCCCTACGCCCCTTCATTCCTGCACCGCTCCATACCTCATGTTACCTCTCACCAGCGCCATTCATACTCAATGCCAGCGCTAAAGACCTAGATGTCACGTGCAGACCAAAATTTATTCACGATACGAATTAACACATCTCGTGTAGTTACGACTTTTGAAGTGATGCAAACGTGTCTATCAGTTTTCAGTTTTATATTTTTTTTTCTCCGTGAATAATATCAAGTTGTATTTCATCACTACTTTGCATGCACGGATAGTGGTCACGTGTGGCACCCATAAGGCGCTTATGGAAATTCACGAGTGGTAGGGTAGGTTAGGTTAGCCAAATTTCAAGTTTTTGGTGTTTGAAATATTACCCAAGTTAAGTTTACCTGTGATGTAGGCTTTTTAGCCTACTTTCCTTAGGCTAAAGTAGGCTTATGAGATCACCTTTCTGTGCATGTCCGCGGGTGTGTGTCCCCCATCCCACTGAAAACTTTTGAACCAGCGGACCGAATTTCATCAATCTTTGTACACATATAAGTATGTGACAAGCCCATGTGGTCGCCACCCCGGTTTATTATATTTAACAGTTATCAGTGTCAACCTTCATAAATTAATGTGCAGTAATAGCTATGCCCTGCGACCATTCGTTCTCCTCGTCATTGTATCACAATCACATTACAATAATTATCATTAAGATACCATTACTGCACCAAGTTTTATATTAAAAATAAGGAATTGTATATATTTTGTTTTGTGAAAACGAGAGAGGAGATGCACGCGCAGAGAGTGTCTTGGGGCCTCACCCCACCCCCGCTCAAACCACCTCCCTAGCTGGCCACGAGTGGAGGAGTTCAGCCAATAGTTTTGCTTGTTGTTACTGTGTTGTAGATATTTAGTAATTAAGAAATCATAAATGTTACCAAGTAAATGAACCAATTAATGTAACTGAACGTAAATAGCTACGAGAAATTAAGAAATGATTTAATAAATACGGTTCTGGCCGGAATTGTTGTCCTCGAGAGGCGGGGCCATCGGTTGTAAGCTGACTCCTGATTGGCCCAAAACGAACCGAAGCTTGCAGGCCAAGTGATGATGGAGGGGGGGGGTTGGCACAAATCAGGGAGAAGCAAACCGGCGTCGGTCCAGGACAGACGTCAAGCCGAGAGAGTCGTCGGCGAGTCGCGGCGACGGTAGGGCAGAGTGCCACCGTCAGGCGTCGAAGCTAGGCGTCGAGACGCGGAGTATTGTGGGCCGAGGCGCCATCATCGTCGTCGTTTTGGGCGTCGGGACGCCATTAAGATTTCGCCAAGTCACAAAGTATGTCGGGCCAAGACACCTCTAATTAGTAATTGTAGAGAGACAGTGATTGCGAGGCATTTGATATTCTAATTAGTTGTCGGGGTCTCCATGCGCGCGACTGTGATCCTAAGAGCCATACCGACAAATCTACGTCAGTATCGGTCCACCCCGAGAGGACAGCAACGACGTGCAACCAGGGAAAAGACAACTTTTTCATTGCACTATCTAGTATCATAGTATCCAGAACTTGCACCGAGCAAACAATAGCCAACCAAACATCTACAGGATAGTAACAAAATAAAAAATATAATAAAACACAACGAACGTCGTAAGTACTTTGCAAACTGTCTTAACTTTATATATTTCGTTTACGCCCTATTCACGTTTTCAAAACAACAGTCATTTAAATAGTTTTAGCTCTAGCTCATATCTAAGGAACTCTAAATTGGAATTTCATCAAATTTGGTACACACATACTACACACAATTTCGCATATCTTGTGCTCATATTTTTAAAATGGCGACCGTTTTTATTTTTTTAGCATTGTATTACATATCTTAGGAAATATTTATTACGATTTCACCAACCTTGGTACACATATAGCACATGCATAGCTGACTTTACTCTCGTGTATTTCGTTCATCCAGTGTTCATATTTTTAATTGCGGCAATTTTTATATTTTTAGCATAGTATAAAATATATTAGGAAATGTTTTCCAAAAGTCACCAAACTTGGCACACATATATTATATACAAATTTTAATTGACTTTTGATAAATTCGTTTATCCTGTGCAAGTATTTACAAAATAGGGGATATTTTTTATATTTTTAGCATAGTATTACATAGCTTGGGATATGTGTGTGTGTATATATATATATATGTATGTATATATATATATACATATATATACATACATATACTACAATTAAATGTGACTTAACTTTTGTGTATTTCGTTGTTCATCCTGTGCTCAACCTTCGAAATGTCGGCCATTTTTATAATTTTAAGCATAGTATCTCATATCTTAGGAAATATTTCAAGAATTTCATCAAACTTGGTAAAAATTTACTGCATATAAAGCTGACTACTTTTTGTATTCAGTTCATTCGGTGTTGATTATTTCAAAATGGTGGCCATATTTATATTTTACCATAGTATTACATTTCTTAGGGGAATTTTTTTTTTCAGAATTTCATTAAACCTGGTGCACATATAATGCATACAAAGATGACCTGACTTGTGTATTTGGTTCACCTCGTGATCATATTAAAATGGCCGTCATTTTCATAATTTTAGTATCGTAATACACACCTTAGGAAATATTCTGGATTTTATCAAAATTGGTACACATACTACTTACAAAGCTGACTTTACATTTGCGTGTATCTTTCATCCTTTTGTAATATTTTGACAACTGTGACTATTTATCTTTATGATAGACAGCTCCGAAATTTTTTCATAAGTTTTATTAAACTGAGTACTCGCATATTACTTAGCTAGTTGTCTTATCCTTAGTATATTTCGTGTACCATACACTTAAATCAATATTATTGATGTTCGTAGATATCGTAAAGGGATTTTAACTTTAAGGTTTATGTTGCTCCCGCTTTGAGGAAAGTAGGCTTATCAGTTATGTCAGTACCTTCTTGTTTTTATTCCCGTCATCTTAAGGGTACTGTGTACTTCGCTGTTGGACGGTTTTTGTGCGTGTCACACAAAAGCCCTTCTTACGCGAAACCGCGTAACTTATTCGTTGTTATCTATGAAAAGAACACAATGAAACTACAGATTCCACGTTTTGAAAATCCAGTATGCTTGTTAGAAACGATTATGGGACCTCTAGAAATGGCTAGTAACTCTTTTTTTTTATTGACAGCTGTAACTGCGAAAATACGACCTGAATTCGTAAATTGCAACATAAGGTCCGTGCATCGGTTTTTATCGCTCCGCTGTTCCGCGCGTCAAACGCGGAAATTTGAAACTGGTACTCTCAAGCTTTAAAACCTTTAATATCATTACAGGCATTATAACTTCCGGTAATCGACAAAACCTGGTCACGTGACAGATTACTCTTAGCGAGTGAATTTTCATACGCACCAATAATCTAACTGATGACAGGTCAGCCACCTCGTGCGGTACAGCAACAGGCCGTGGGAACGAAGGTCGTTTAGTTTTCTCAGATTCTCGAAACTTCTCTCAATACACCTGAGCCAGGCAGCATACCATGCCATCTCTATTGCTTCACTGTGTCAAGTCGGGCGGTTTATTAACTGAGTAAATAATAATATTGAGCAACCGAAAAAAAACTAACTAAAGTTACGAAGTTTATTTAACCTGCGACTCTTTTTGATATCTAAGAAAGTGAAGCCATAGCAAAATGCAAAATATGTAAAAATAATAATCATTTATGTCAGTTATAACCACCATGTTTGTCATTAATTTTGAAGTAAAATTACGTAACACATCATCATCTAAAACCACGACGACATGTGGTGTGCGGTTTTACATGCGAGAATTCGGGAATCTAACCCGGATCGTCTTGGTGGGAGGCGGTTTTTTTTATGTTTGGCACAATGGCAAGGCTCCTGCCTCCAGACTGCACCAACAAATCCCCCCTTTTAATTAGACTTAGTTGAGGGGTCGAGTAATTTGTGCGAGACAACTTTATAGAGACGATTTTTGAGACCATTTCGACGAACACAAATTCACAGCCAGAGACTTGAACCCAGAAGCCCTCGCACCAAAGTCAGCCGCTACTGAGCTAAGGGGGTCGGCCCCATTCGGCCTCCGCGGCCCGCTATTTAATTAAGTTCTGAATTACGCAATGACAGATACTAAGGCACTATAAAGAGTGGGTATAATCGTCCGCCATTTTGGGTCTTTCGGAGCTAGCGCAAGCCGATGCATGCTCGCGCGCCCCAAAAACCTGACAAACTAATCTCATCATAAATCTAAAACTATTCAGCTAAATGTTTTCAAGATTTTTATATCGCACTTATGAACTATGCTGCAAATGATAATGTACATCAATTTTATTTTCTGCAACTATCATATTAATAAAAAAAATTTTAACAATGTTATGTTGACATTCGACAGGAAAATGCAGAGTAAATTACAGTAAGCGAGAAACTGTTTTTGTTATACGAGATAGATGTGAGGTATCAGCGAACAAAACCAAAAGGAAAGTATAAATTAAATTTCTATGCCCCTCTTGATAATTTCCGCGAATCGCTGTTGTTTTGGCGGCAGGTAGAAGACAGAATATTTCGTGCGCGAGGCATGGTCTCGCTCAACGACGCGAACACAACTTCACTCTAAGTTTATCTACACAACATTTACTATGTAAATGTCAGTTATATATATGTATTTATTAGTAAGTTTCTAGTTTGTAATGTTATCTCTATTATTCAGCTCTAAAACAACATGCCACAGTAGAACAAAACTGTTCGTAAAGGTTTATACTTTACATTTTCCCATAACATATTTGCTCAATTGGCAGGATAACAGTGAATACAGTGACATGATTTACAAACTAATGCTTTTATTTGGATCTAGACATGAAGGTTTGAATTTAAATAGAAATTGAATTCATGACATACATTTATATTTTTTAAGCGTTTCTTTAAACATAAAATGTTTTATAGCAATTTGAGATGAACTGTTTGTAACATAAGATGTAAATGTAAAAATAAGTAGCCAACGAATAGTAATAAACTGCATGACACCGGAACAAATATTGAATCCAACATATGTATTTTTTAAGCAGTTTAGTTCACAAGGACTAATTCGACAAATTACAATTTAAAAACAGTTATGCATCAACATTGCTCTATTTATCTAATGCTGTGTACCAAACATTTTACTTTTTTTATAGTTAAGTTTGATCACCCCCGGTGTAAGCTAAAATTACACATTATTTTATAATATCACAAAAACAAATATTGAACACACTTGAAATTATGGTTTACAGAATTGGTTTATTATTCCCAGATGCCATGTAGAGAATTTCGTAATTATTTTATTCTATTCATTAATCTATAACCTAAAATAGAGCATCAAACCAAAGCACTTTTTTTTTTTGCGTTGCAGTGGAAGAGAGACTAAAATTAATTTAATTTTTAAAATATGTAAAATTTTTACAACATGTAGTTATTTTGCTTACCGTTTAATACAGTATCACTTAAAGAATATCGTTTATGCAAATTGTAATGAAGACTTAGTTTTCTTTTTTTCGCAGAAGCGGTGCCATACATATTGCATATTTTATTTACATTTTTATAAGTCCACTACAGCACAGAACCTCAAATATATCCCAAATTAATATATAACACAAAAAAATTCCACCGACACCTATATATGAACTCACATCCTTTACATTACCTGGTTCGTCCCTTAAAGAGGTACCTGTGATCTGCCGCAACTGTCACATGAATTTTTAAGACAATAAACAGCAGTCATATAATGAACTACACTGTTTATCGTCGTATAAGTATAAAGTATATATATTTTTTAAGTAGTCAAGAAACTAATATTTTGGTCACTTATTGTTGAGGATAGGAATAATTCGTGAGTTCAATGGCCGGCGTGTTATAATCCATTGTACTATGCATATACAAGTCCCATCTATTAGTTCATTGTCTGTTGTTTCATTGAATAGCAGCTAGTAGACAAATGGTCGGGGTTTTGTGTATAAACAGGAAAATTGATTCCTACACGCATGCCGTTGAACTCGCGAAATATTCCTTTCCCTACTTATTGTCATGAACTTTTTACATTATTTTTATATAAAGATCTTTACGGACGTTAATTTTTAATTTTTAATTATTGCCTCTGAAGCGCCAGTTCATAGTAAAACGCATATACAATATAAATATATGCTACAGATTTCTGGGAGAAGATACGTTTTGCCGAATTATCGCAATTAATGAGAAACCTCTGCAGGCATGTTGTGGTTCTGGCGTTGTGTGGTGTACAAGGGAAATTTTTATTGAGCGTTTAAGTTAGTGTTAAATTTTTCATTTCATTCTTACGGGAACGAAAATGGCTTAGTGTTATTATGAGATCTTCATATTTACATGGTTTGTATTATTAACAAGGTTCACTGTTTTTCTTAATAGGCTTTTGTATGTAACCTTTTTTTCTCACAAGTATTTCTTTGAAATGGAAATTCCTACTTTATGAATATCCATCGTGAAAATGTAGATATAGAACAGAAATTACAATTCCCACATTAACTGTATTGGGCGATAACTGTGTTATTTACAGACATACAGTAATACGGAAAGAACTTCTAAATACAAATTAACATCTTACATGTTAACAGAGAGTATTTAAGTATAGATGTAAGATACCACGTGTTTTATTTACGAGGTACGCTACAGTAAATTAGTGGCACTTCTCCATACTGTTTTCCACAAATTTACGCAAATGTAGTGTTTGTTAGCTTGGCTTAATGGGCATAAAAGCAAGCATGCTATGTATAAGATATTTAAGTCATAGACTATAACAAACATGTTCGGTCGTTTTGTAAGAAAAATTATCACTTGCACAAGTGTGTGAAGAAAGATTTGTATTTATTATCCTGACGCTATAAATCAGCGTGGCTATATACTGTCTGCATAGAGTCAGTGAATGGCAGCTACAGCACAAAAAAAATATATTATTCACGCCATTACATGGTAGGCAGTGTGTTGTAATTTTTAGAGCAGATTGACTTAAAACAAAACTGAAATTCATATTAGTAAACAGACTACTTGAAACCTCAATGAATTCTGTTTAAAAACAAATTCATTAGTAGCAACTATTTACGTTTACAGCTTCAGGACATACTACCTATAAATTTTCAAACTAACGTTTTAGCAACATAGCAGAGAAGCGTCGATCTGTCCGATTGGTAATAATGTATTTTGTAATAAGGCCAATTTTCTCGAATCACTTTCTTTAAAAATATACGTTATTTTATTTGTAACAAACTGAAATTTTTTAGAATGTTAAATAAATTTGAATGAAAGATGTACTTTTAAATGTGATAACTGCCTCTTTTACTACTGAACGCTCAATAATATTAGTATGAATACTTACATAACAAATAGCACAAAGTTAAAAATATTGCATTTGCGTTTTAATGAGTTAACGATACCTTAAAAAACCCTAATTTAGACATCAAATGAATCAACTTTTATGCATTTATTATCAATTGTTGAAAATGTACCTTTAAGTAAATAAAACATATATATTTCCAGTTGTATGTAGGCCTACGCCTATTTTTAAAAAATTGTATATTTAAAAAACTATCTGTTAGTGAAACGAAGGATGTTTGCATAAATTTTCTATTCAATATTTGATTTCGTAAATTTATGTTCGATAATGTATACTTTTGTATATAACCCTAAAATCAGTTACTGAAAGTTGAAAACATTATAATCAATACAAAATGTAGAGTTAAAATTAATGTCTTAAATACTATGAAGACAAACCAAGGTATAATTCGTAGGCAGGTTGTTGAGCTAGACGGCGACCCCCCATCTATCTCGTAAAACAAAAAAGTTTCTCGCTTACTATATTTTACCCTGCATTTCCCGGTCAAAAATTTGCATGACTTTGTTAAACTTTGTTTTTACATAGTAAATAACTGTCATAAAAAAATTAATGAATAGCGTCATTGGCAGGATAGTTCATTTATACTCTAATTTTTTTAAAGTCGATTGACAGAATAGTTTTCGATTGGTGATGAGTTAGGTTTCTGCGATTTATCGGGCGCGCAAGCATGACTTGGCTTGCGGTAGCTGCGAAAGACCCAAAATGGCGGGCAATTATACCTAGTCTTTATAGAGCCCTAACCACGGTCGTAGAAGAACAGGTCTGGACACTCGCCTATCTAACAATGTATTTTGCTTGACCCCCTTGTTGTTTGGCTGTAGTTCGTCAAGTTACCGAGAACGTCGCACATTTGGCGCTGTTTTCCGGGCGGTCGGACTCAAACTCCGTCCACTTTTTTCCATTGTTGAATTTATAAAGTAAATAAGGATTGCTGGAGCCTTTTCTTAAATTTATGAGCGAAGAAAGTATTTCATAAATAGATAAAAAAAAATACGTTTTGATAAATTGTTTATCTTAGCGGAAAGGAAGTGGGCGGAGTTAAGTCCGACCGCCGTAACATCAGCGCCAATAAAACACTATATTCTCGGTAACTTGGTGAACTACAGCCAAACAACAAAGGGGTCAAATATCCAGGCGAGTGCCCAGACCTGTTCTTCTACGACCGTGGCCCTAACAGATACAATGGAAGTGATGCATGGAGTATTGAAATACTTGGCAGACTACACTCAAAACTTCAGATTTCTGTTTTCTCCATGTTTGGCCTCCATCAGTAATCTGATACCCTTCAAAAATTGCGTCAGTGATAAAAGAGTTCAAATCTGGGACATTTATTCTGTAATATGTTCTCTTAGCTTACAGCCATTTGTCAAACTAATTACTTCGTTTGAGTATAAATAGGATTTTGAAATTTTTATTCTGCAGTAATGTTTCCTGACTTAGATGGTGGCTTTTCTTGGCTTAGAAAATTTACCAGTCGATGAAGGGGAAATTAATTCTCACGCGTGCGTTTATTTATATAATTTTATGCCATCTGTGCCATCACTGCATTGCAAATGTTTATGAGAATGTGTGTATTCGTCGTCTGAAACACATTAAGTGTGGTCTGACTGACTTGCACAATGCATTAAAATTTCAACCCTTATTTGCTTGTCTTTAGAAATAAGATTCTGAAATTAGTGTGTGAATCTAAACCTACAAGTAGGGTGCTATAATTATTTATTACAGTATTGTAAAACGATATCGAGTAAACGGCACATATTAAGTTAATTACAGATTTTATTAAATTAAAAAAGTAGTATGTTGATAAATACCATAGAAAACTATGTATGGAAAAATTTAATGAAAAACCGAAATAGGAAAGTTGATATAAATATGTCTATGTTATCGGCATATCGATATTCCGAAACATTACGATAATATTGATATACCGAAAAGTATGATGATATCGATATACCGAAAAGTATGATGATATCGATATACCGAAAAGTATGATGATATCGATATACCAAAAAGTATGATGATATCGATATACCGAAAAGTTACGAAGATATCGGTATATCGAAAATTATCGAAATTATTGACATACCGAAAATTATCGAAATAATCTACATATCGAAAATTATCGAAATAATCGACATATCTAAAATTATCGAAATAATCGATGTATCGAAAATTATCTAAATTATCGATATACTGGAAATTATCGATATACCTACCTAAAACTATCGAAACTATCGGTATACTGAACAGTATCGCAATGATCGATATACCGAAAATTATAGAAATGATCGCTATGGCGAAAATTATCTAAATTATCTATAGGACCTAAACCGAAAATATCGAGTATCCAGTTGAATATAATATCGATATCAGAATTCGTGATATCTAACAGCCTTAGTCTGGACGGGCTCGCTGCAGGTTTGTGTGCTGAGATAGTCCTCACGAACCTTCTGTGCTGTCAGTAGACTATCATCCGTTCGTTGTAGGCTCCTTGTTGGTTTGGCTATCCAGTGGATCGCTGGAGGTTCGTTAAAACTAATGTACCACCAACAAGTTGCGAGCGGCTCACGAGCGGTTCACGAACCGCTCTGCTCGCAAGTGTGCACGCGCCCTTAGATTAATTGCATTAACTTAAATAAAGAAGAAATAAACACTGAATGAATTTTAAAAAACCATGACCAATACTGCAAGTGGTTGAAGAACTATATTTTACAAACTAAACGGTATGTGTACGAAGATCAATATCCGATGGTTTTCAGTACATTAAAATGTAAATCTTACAATTTACTTGATACTACAGTCTAACTTTTCAGTCACGTCACAGGTAAAATTTTAGCCTACTATTTGAGCTACAGACTTTTGTTAAATTGTTACATACCGAAATTATTGATACTGTTTAAACAAAAATCAAATAAAGTACAGTGGTCTAATAATTAAAGGTAGGAATGACTATTCGAAATTTAGTTTATTTTCAATATTTTTTACAATAATACATTTTATGCATTGTTTTATAATTAAACAGTACAAATTTATTTCTATACCTTTAAACATTGTGTTAAAACAACATTCTTCTAAACAAGGTATATTAAATTATCAATTGTTACATAAGCAACACTTCACTATCCAATTATAAAAGGACAATGGCAGCATTTAACAATATAGCCTCTACACGTGCCCAGAAACGAACAGTTAACACGGCAGCAAGCAGAAGTATCACAGTAGGAGTAACGTCATTACAGCCTTATGAGAGCTTACACACACCAAAGTGGCAAGTAGCACACAGCAGGTGGCAAATGACAGGCGACAGTGCTTTCAGACCAAAGAGGCAGAGGCGACGTGTAGCAAGAGGTTTTCTGCTCAGTTCTCGGAAATGTCGAACAACATAGACGCCAGTGGCGGTTTGTGCTATTGGGCTGCAGCCCGCTCCCTGATTATTTGGGAAGTAAAGTAAATAATTTTCAACTGCACAGCTGGTGATAATTTGTAATGATATCTTTTGAAACTACCTACTCGCCAAAACCGTCAGCCGATCGCGAAGTCTGTGGAATGCGAGAAAGTTTTAAAGATTTACTTGGGTATACATTTTTTGCCTCGGCCACTAGGCAGGCTGTGCGGCGAGCAGCCCGTCTGACCTTGCTGGCGCATGCGCAGAGCGCGGCCCGGTCTGACGAACCACTTGATGAAGGCGGGCGGGATGTCTGGTATTTGGCGCGCTTGTGGGCTGTTAGCTTTACAGCCCGCACAGTGTACCACGTTACACTGCACTAACGACAGACGCAACTTGTCACTCAACTCACTCGTTTCGCGACATCACTGCAGTAAGTTGTACCAAAATGTCATGTCCTGTCCTACACATCATGGCGCTTCCCACGACCTTTTCACATTTTTCGTACGCGACTTATCATGCTGTTTAGATTCTCTCATGATAAATCGCTAGTTCATTATTGCTTTTTATTTTAGTATTACCAAGTATTTGTAATATTCTGCCATAAAATCGCCTCAAATTGCAACAGTTTTCTCGAGGCAGAATGATAAGTGTTAGATTTTACTCCTTCATGCCTAGGTGTTACAGTAAACATTTTTCAGCCTAATATTTCACACGAATTTTAATAAATTAATATCAACTTAAAAATACAAAGTAAAATACAATTGACATTGTTATTCATTTTTATAGAACATACTTTATAGCCGAGCATTTTACCGAACCATATGGCAGAGAAGTAAAATATTAAACTCATAAACGAAAATTTTAACCAAAACTATTTTCTGTCCGGCCACCAACATAACCATTTATCAAATACAAAGGAGGTGTTAATTTTTTTTTACTGAATGACCTTTTCAGATACCTTCAAAATTTCAAAATCGGTCTTATTTATGATTCCGCAGTAGACGAGACAAAGTCAAACAAACAAATGTACCATTCCTATAGGCCTACACGATTATTTCGTAATAGGGGAAATCATCGTTAGAATTTATCATTATTTATATATATATATTGTTACAAGTTTGAGCACAAACTTTTCGTGTGGGCAATTCCCATGAGTTCTTTTGGAATAGAGGTCTTATAATTATAAATAAAAGAGTTAAATTAAATACTGGATTTAATAGCTCACAAAGCTACGAAATACACAAAACAGTAATCAACTATAACTCACACAACACAATTAGTTATGCACACAATTAGTACTATTCCACTGAACGTTAGTTAACTTTTAAAGCACAAGAATATTTACAATTAATATATTAAAGACTACAAATCACAGTAAAAGTTCGGTCATATATCCAATCAACAGTCTCTCAAACAGTTACAATGTACAACCTTAACAGTCCTAAGAGAGGATGGCTCACTATGTACAGTGCAGCATCCAGAGTGCACCACTGTCTTCACTCTTGAGGTCTTCGGTTAGACTCCCGTCGCTTACCTCCTTCACCTGTCGACCCGCAGCAGAAGCCCTCTTGTCTCACCCAGTATTGCTCCGAAGGTATGTGCCTGTAGCCTCGCAGTAGACACCGACGTCACCAAGATGTCTTCCTGACATCACCAAGATGTCCTCACCAGCCTCTCTGCACAAGCTTAGCACCTCCTCCAAGCAGGACCAATAGCAAACTCTCGAAGCACTCCTCTTGAATCACCAGGTAGACAGTCTCGTCAAGTAGCCAGTTACTGCCCTCCTCGACACAACGCCATCAGTGTTGTTCTCCACAGCTCACTGCCTCTGCAGTACTCCAACACAACACCGCAAGTGTTGTTCGTCCTTCCTGCAGCTCGCTGGCGTCACACAGCCTCGACACCAACCACCGCTGTCGTGTTGTCATCCCCGAGAACCCACAGCTTATCAGCTCAGTCGCGCCGACACAACACCTAAGTGTTGTCTGTCCCTTCTGCAGGGCGCTGATGCTACTCAGCCTCGACACCGACCATTGCCGCAGTGTTGACATCCTCGTGATGCCACACCTTGTCAGTTCCGCCGATGTTAAATCAGCCTCGACGCTGTCGTGATACCGCCCTCAAGGCACTGGGTCCTCATTTCTGCGCTGCCGGCAGTATCCCATCTCGACCCGTCACTTCTCACGACGTCCATCGCTGCCCCAGTGGCAACAGCGCCCCTACGGGCGCTGCCTCACACCACTCTCGGTCTCACTTCATCTTCACGACTCACAAGACTATCACTTCCAGACTCCACAGACTCTCTTCCTGATTGTAACTTCTCGACTCCACAAGACTGACTCATGTTGCACAGTACCGAGGCTTTTATACAGCCCCTACAGTGACGTCAATGGCTGATGAAACATGGTGACCTGTGCTCTAAAAATAGACATTACATCGGTCGTACCTGTTGGTAATCACGTATTCGCACTGGCGTCATCGGGGCATCCCAGTGACGTCTCTCGGGAGTTGCGACATAGCTGCGGAAACCCATGACATCACTGGTTGACTCACAAGGCTGACCACCCAGCATGATGAAATGTGCCTGCTGCCCGGCCTAACACGCAACAATATATTATTTCACTGACTATCGAGATATTTAGGCATCTTAATATTTAAGGTCTAACAAGTTGTTTTATTTTGTTTCTTTACATTTTAATTATTTATAAATACCTCTATATAGTTAAGGGGAAATATTTAGGGGTTAAAAAATTTTAGGAGAGTTTGGCTTTTTCTTAATACATTTTAAATATTTTTGTTAATTCTGGTTTTGTTAGAATTCCTAATGTTTTAACGAGTTTAAAATGGCAGTTAATCATGCTGATGTGTGAAGTATAACAGATTTTTATTATTTTTTCTTTCGAATTGGCGGTTCAGATATGTTTTTTTGTTGAAGTTTTAGTAATTGTTTACTGAAATTGTAAGTTGGTAGTTTAACATAGGGATTATGATGAACCCAGTGCCTGGCCGTGCTGTGTTGAGTTTTGCGGGCCAGCTTTCGGCCGGGCTGCCTGGCTACAGTTGTATGTGCCTTGTAGCATGGGCGTCTGTCTGGACGGTATCTGCCGCAGCATGATATAGGACCTACTTGGGCTGGTGTTCTTTGCGGTGAAGTTTCTATCTTCTGTTTATTGCGTAGCACGCTACCGCTAGGAGGGGAGAGTTGCTTGGCTGTAGTTCATAGTGGGTTGACGCGCGGTAGCAACAGCATCACGTGGGGCGGAAGAGGTGATGTGATTGCACGGTGTGCGCTGATTGGAGGCCGTTTTGCTGAGAATGACGGGTGGCGGCATGGGGCGCGCGGTGGCGTCTCGGTCCAGACCGCCCGAGGCAGGAAACGCGTACGTAAGTAAATCTTTAAAACTTTCTCGCTTTCCTCAGACTTCGCGACCGGCTGACTGTTTTGGCGAGTAGGTAGTTCAAAAGATATTACAAATTACCTTTTACAACACCAGTTATGAAAATGATGATTATTTACTGTCATTCCAAAATAATCAGGGAGGGCTGCAGCCCAATAGCACAAACTACCACTGATTCCGACGATTAACTTTCTGTGAAAATTTTAAATTTCCCAAGTTATTTTTTGAAGCCAAACCTACATTTAATGAATTGTAAAATAGATAACTTCCGAAACCTATATAAACTATTAACAACAGACACCAAGCAAAGTTTTTTAAGATACAAACATAAATGTCCACAAGTAAAATAATTTTTTTAGAAATTTAGCTCTGCAACATTGTTACGACAGTATGCAATCAGGTAAGATAAAATGTTCAATTTTAAGAATCACTATTTTTACATTAATAGCCTACTTCTTGTTCTACAAATACCACTTCACACAGTGCTTGTAAGATAAACATAAGCAAGGAAAGAGCAAGCAAAAAGTAGTTTTTACCTTGGTGTTGATTTTACGCGACCCATTGGTGCTTCTGAAAAAAGAAAGGTTATATTAACTTACAAAATGAATAAAATACAGATTATATAGTAAAATACATAATGTATCATTATCACTGGTACTTACAAAACCTGCCATGTTAAATAGGTTACATTACAAATTGTAATGTTACAGTGTTCGGAATATATTTATAGAGCTTATGAAGTCACATGAATTAATGCGATAGTGAAATAATAATTTGTATGATGGTTTTGTTTTCCAATTAACTTTAACCATTTTTTAAATATTTTTTTTTTTTGTTTCCGTGTTTTTTTTTTTTTTATTGGTGCGCTGTATATCATTGTTGCGCAACAGTGATTCTGTTTTAAGTATGTTGAAAAAGCAAGAGAAGAATCTGTTTTCGTTTACATGTGTCGCACCTGGGCCAAGATGGTTCGGTTTCTTTTAAACTGATTACGATGGCTCGTCACAGTTTCGTTTCGTGCGGGGTGTGGTGTTTAAAAGGATCTTTGTAATACTGGAAATTACACTGTAACTGAACAGACAAATGTTCGTTTCAGCAGTCGTGTTGTTTTTTATAATGAATTCTAAGTGGAATTATTTTGCTCATCACCTAGTCTAGGCGGGAGTCACCTTCAAGCGTTGCTGGACTGAAACGTTGATATTCTCTACAGTAAAATTTTAGGATTAAAATGTAATTCCAGATTTCTTTAATGCTTTTGGTTAAGGAAAAATTTTGTAAACTGCCTAATTACACTTTAGGAGCTGGACTAAACTTCGTGTTTAAAACCCACATCACAGAAGACTCAACTCAATGATTAATGGGAAATCGATGAAAGAAAATCTAAAATAAGAGTAAATTTTTCATATATATCCAGTGTTATCCCATGGACACGTGTAATATGGGATTAACTGTCTAAATATAAATACCACTACCTCACCCGCAAAACCCACGAACAAAGTGTGGATTACAGTTAGGACAGTCAAGGAGTGGAATTTGTGGCAAGATGAGGTGGTGCCAAAAGGAGCGGGACAGGTCAGGAAGGCAGTGGAAAGGATGGTGTAAGAATACTAGGCTTCTTACCACAGGGCAGTAGCTCAATTGGAAGACCACCACCACCACCACCAACCAAATTAACCCGGGATTCAACCAAATACAGCATAAACAGTCTTAAAATAGACACATACAAACTAATTTTCTTCCAGCATCATCAATTAGAACAACTCAATCTACTATTGAACAAACTAAAAAATTCTTTCTTCTGCCGTATGCAGAAGCGATGCGCACCTGACAGCCTGTCAGTGATACAGCACAGTGGGGCGCTGTACATCCCTAACCGGCCGGACGACCGCTAACAGCTTGCCACCCCCAGGCACATTCCATTGACCAGGCAGGACAAGTGATTACTGGGGTCGCCTGGCCAGCCCGCACCTCAACTAGGAGAGGGCAGACTCTCCCGGTACGCCGTACAGAACAGTTTACATGTGTCCAACCACTGCTGTCTTGTGAATGTATAGATGTACATATTGTATAAATACATGGCTCGTGTCCGACAAACATGGTGTCCTTATTATGCCCTCACGTCCTCGCTAAAGTGGTGACCACGACGTGATCGGGAAACGCGTACGCCGCCCCGCGCGGACAACGAGGCCGTCGCGTCTTTATCGCGCGAGCAGTACCGCTTCTGGCAGTGCGCGCGCACCCGAGTAGTGGGATCACGAGCGTTCTTCATCCACACCGATATTTCGTGGCGCGCTTCCGCGAGTCGCAACGATACAAGTAGTATGAACTACTGAGTTCTGCACCACCCAGTTAGTCTTCGCCATACTACCGCGTGTAGCAACACCCGTGTCCGTGGCTTGACCCTGCCGACACTTGGACACTTCCATAGACATGACCGACACCGCACCACCTATTGTGTCCATCAACCACGTCGCAGTGCGGATTCCGCCGTTCTGGGCTACAGATTCAGAGTTATGGTTTGCTCAGGTGGAAAACCAATTCGCGCTTGCCGGGATAACTGCCGACAAACAAAATTCAGTTATGTGGCCAGCAATTTGGACAGCAAATTCACCATGGAAGTGCGCGATATACTGATTAGCCCCCCAGCTGAAGGCCAATATCTGAAACTAAAAACAGACTAACGAAGCGGTTGATTGCCTCTCAGGAACGAAAAACCAAACAACTGCCGGAACATGAGGAGGTGCGCGACCGAAGGCCCTCTCAGTTCCTGAGGCACTTGCAGAGCCTGGCGGGGACTGCCATACCAGTAGAAATCTTCAGGTCACTATGGCTGGGCCACTTACCAACTTCGATGCAAGCAATCCTAGCTACTCAGTGTCACTCGCCCCTGGACTCATTGGCTGACATGGCAGACGCCATTGCTGACACCAATCAGAGGCCACAGGTAGTGGAGGCTGCATCCCTAGAGGCCATGTTCGACAGGATGGCTTCACCGATGTCCACAAAATTTGGTGAAATGGCAGCGACTCTACGACAGGAAATAGTAGCCGCTACCAAACACAGCAGTCAATGCAGCAGTCGCCGGGACTGCTCACCATCTGCTTCGGTTCGCAAGCATTCTCGCAGCAGGTGTTCTCCCAGAGTTTGCTGGTACCATCGGCGCTTTGGAGATGCTGCGCAAAGATGTACTTCACCCTGTACCTACCCTGTGGAAAACGAACAGGGGACTCGTTGATAGCAACCAGCGACATCACCCATGCACCAAGCTTTGTCACCGACAGAGTAACCAAGGTAAAGTTCTTAGTAGATACAGGTGCTGACATTTGTGTGTATCCATGTTCGCTGCTACCAAGAGGGCGTGCTAAGTCAGAATATACACTTTTGCTGCAAATGGCTCACCTATCTCTACCTATGGTTTTGTTACATTTACCCTCAACCTGGGGCTAAGATGTGATTTGGTGTGGCATTTTGTCGTGGCAGGTGTCACCAAGCCTATCATCAGGGCTGATTTCCTCCACCATTATGGCCTCCTGGTCGATATCCACAACCAGCGTCTTGTAGATAGTACCACCTCCTTATCAGACGTCTGTCATGTGACCACTTGCAATATTAGCAGCATAAAGACAATTCCTCTGTCATCATGGTACTCTGAATTGCTGGCGAAGTATGGCGACATCACTTGCCCATCTGGCACTCCACGGCTTACACAACATTCCACAGTTCACCATATTCGCACCACTGCTGGGCAGCCAGTACACAACAAGCCATGCTGTTTGGCACCAGACAAGTTGCTGATAGCGAAGCAGGAATTCACAGCTCTACTTAAGCTTGGGTTAGCCCATCCTTCAAACAGTTCCTGGTCTTCCCACTCCACATGGTATCCAATAGAGGCGATGAGTGGACACCCTGTGGAGACTACATGATGCTTAATGCTCGCACAATTCCTGACAGATACCCAGTTCCGCACATCCAGGATTTTTCACACACCCTACATGGCAAGACCATTTTCTCCACAATTGACCTCGTCAGGGCTTACATCCAGATTCCAGTTGCCCAAGCAGATATTCCGAAAACAGCCATCACCGCACCTTTCGTGTTGTACGAGTTCCCCTTCATGTCCTTCGGCCTCCGCAATTCTGCATAAACATTCCAAAGATTTATTGATGAGATTCTCCGTGGTCTGGAATTTTGTATCTCATACATTGACGACATATTGGTTGCATCGAGCAGTGAGACAGAGCAGGTGCAGCATCTAGAAGAACTTTTCAGCCGCCTTAAAGCTAATGGTCTCCTAATCAACCCCACCAAATGTGTCTTTGGGGAACCACAAGTAACTTTCTTAGAGCACATAATTTCTGTGGAGGGAACCAAGCCATTGTCGGAGAAAGTAGATGCGGTCCTCTCATACAATAAGCCACGGACTGCAAAAGAACTGCGCCGGTTCACTGGGATGCTACACTTTTACTGACATTTCATCCCCAAGGCAGCATACACACAAGCCCCCTTGCATGATATTATTAAGGGGAATATGAAAGGCAAGGACCCAGTTACATGGACATCGGAGAGTAAGAAGGCATTTGAAAACTGCAAAACTACTCTCGAACAAGCTACCTTGCTGGTTCATCCAATCCCGACAGCTCCACTAGCACTAATGACAGATGCCTCAGACTACGCAGTTGGGGCAGTTCTCCAGCAACAGGTGGAAGGATCGTGGCAGCCCTTGACATTTTTCTCAAGAAAAATCAACACCGCTCAGCAGGAGTACAGTGCTTATGATCGCGAACTCCTCGCCATATATTTGGGGATCCATCAGTTTCGCCATATGGTAGAGGAGAGAGAGTTCGCTGTATTCGCCGACCATAAACCTCTAATTTTTGCATTCGCCCAAAACCTGGAAAAATGCTCACCCAGCCGTTCAAGGCAGCTGGATTTCATCAGTCAGTTCACAACAAGCATTCAGCACATCTCCGGTGCTGACAATATAGTTTCAGATGCCCTCTCCCGAGTGAATGCTGTGGCCGATACCATGGACTACCAAGCTCTAGCTATATCACAGCTGGCAGATGAAGAGTTAAAGCAATACTTACAGCATGATTCTGGCCTACAGCTGAGGAAGCTCACCATGCCAGATATACCACTCGATCTCTACTGCGATGTCTCTACTCCGACAGCAAAGTCTTTCATCACAGCTCCATTTCATCGTACAACTTTCAACATTGTGCATAACCTCGCTCACCCAGGTGTCAGGGTATCGGTTAAGCTAGTCACACAGAGATTTGTGAGGCCTTCTATCAGGTCAGACTGTCATAAGTGGGCACGGGCATGTATTTCCTGTCAGCATTCGAAAATTTCGCATCATGTCTCCTCCCCAACTGGTGCCTTCTTACCACCCTCATACAGATTTGACCATGTGCATATCGATCTGGTGGGGCCCTTACCAGTGTCCTAAGGCTGCCGGTTCTGTTTGACTGTCATCGACCGCTTCACCAGGTGGCCAGAAGCAATCCCAGTGGAGAACATTGAGGCCCCCACCATTGCTCGGGCTCTGTACACTGCATGTATCGCATGCTTCGGCACCCCCCTTGAGATCACTACTGACCAAGGGAGACAGTTCGAGTCTGCACTCTTCAGGGACCTCTGTAACCTAACAGGTACATCGCAGTTTCGAACAACAGCATTTCATCCACAAGCCAATGGTATGGGGGAAAGAATGCACCGGAAACTCAAGGCTGCAATACATTGCCACGACACAGAGCACTGGGTGGACATATTGCCTACCATACTTCTGGGAATCCGAGCAGCCTGGCATGAGGACCTCCATGCTTCAGCAGTTGATTTGGTATATGGGCTACCTCTTTGTCTCCCTGATGAACTGTTGGTGGCCCATCCACATTCCCAAATCGCAGACACAGCAGGACTTGTAAGGGAGCTCTGGCAACATTTCAGCACACTCCAACCTGTTGCGGGCACACACCATGGCGGAACCAAGACATTTGTGTTTAAGGACCTCACCACAGCAAAAGAAGTCTTCGTCCGCCGTGAAGGGCTCAAGAAATCTCTCGAGGCCCCATACAAAGGCCCATTTCCAGTGCTCAGCCGTACACCAAAGACTGCAACACTCCAAATGCATGGTCGGCAAGTTACAGTTTCCATATATCGCCTTAAACCAGCATACAACCTTGCCAACCAACCACCTGACAGCATTGCCAACCCCATCCCTGCACCAGACTCAGCAGTACAATGCCATCTACAAGGCTCATACAAGGCATCTCCACACACCTCTCCTGCAGTGACGAGATCTGGCCGCCACATCCGCTTTCCTGACCGCCTTCAAGGCAGTTTTTCGTGATGCTGGGTGCATCACTGGCAGGGGGGTGCTGTGGCGGCGCACCACTGGCGTATGCAGAAGCGATGCGCACCTGACAGGCTGTCAGCCCTGTGGGGCGCTGTACATCCCTGACCGGCCGGACGACCGCAAACAGTTGGCCACCCCCAGGCGCATTCCATTGTCCAGGCAGGACAAGGGATCACTGGGGTCACCTGGTCAGCCCGTACCTCAACCAGGAGAAGGCAGTATCTCCCGGTACGCCATACAGAACATTTTACATGTGTACAGCCAGTGCGGTCTTGTGAATGTATAGATGCACATATTGTATATATTGTGTAAATACATGGCTCATGTCCGGCAAACGTGGTGTTCTTATTATGCCCTCACCTCCTCGCTAAAACGTGCTCCTACCTTAAATATACATGGTATCAGGTAACAAACTTTATATTAACGATTTAAAAAATTAAAAATTATTGATTAGTGATCAAAAATAACGAGTTAGTTTCTGCAAGCTGATGACTGCACTAGAAAATAAAAGGATGGCTTCAGAGTCCAATACCGACACACAATATTAACATCAAAAATATCATTTTCGGCTTGTTCACAGAACACTACACACGTGACACCTATCACTATCTACACGATGCAAGCCGAGTCAAACGAACGTGATAAAGTAAGTGGTGCCACAGTCGTGTGTCTCGACCTCGGTCGTAGAAGTACAGGTCTGGACACTCGCCTATCTACCAATCTATTTTGCTTGACCCCCTTGTTGTTTGGCTGCAGCTCACCAAGTTACCGAGAGTGTTGTGCGTCTTTGGCGCTGCAGTCAGGGCGGTCGGGCACAAACTCCGCCCATTTTTTCCCCAGTGTTTACGTTATAAAGTAAATAACTATTCCTGGAGCCATGCTTTAGTATTGTAAGCGAAGGAAGTATTTTATAAATTGATAAAAACTAAATTTTGATAAATTGTTTATCTTTATAATGTAAATGCTGGATAAAAGTGGGAGGGAAGTGGGCGGAGTCTTGAGACCGACCGCCCTGACAGCAGCGCCAATGAAGCACAACACTCTCCTTAACTTCGTGAACTGCACCCAAACAAGGGGGTCAAGTTTCCAGGCGAGTGTCCAGACCTGTTCTACTGCCATGGTCTCAACCAGCAGATCGACAACATAGCAAACAATTTTTTTTCTCGGAAACGAAGGAACATAACAGCGCGATTTATTTCTTGGTGATATGGTCATGCGCGTGTAACGTTTCAATACAAATATTTTGAGAAAAACTAACTTTTAACTTTAATCATTTAATTTTCTTTTAACTTTAAATTGTATCAATTAATATTTTAAAAGTTAACTTTTAACTTAAATCAGTTAACTTTTTAAGGCATTATATCAACCTTAATCCATTAGTTTTTTTTTTTTTGTTTACTTTCCCAAGTCCGTCAGGTAATTCGTGGATACTGAACGTAAAGTGAATATAATATATAATTAATGGGTATGGAATGATAAGATGTCGAGCGAACGACTGGAATATTCAATCATCGATAAAATCTAAACTACTCATCATAATTCGATGGAATTTTTTTTTCACCGAGTAGACATTATATTAGCGGACGTTTATTTATATAGCACTGGACGGTAGTATGCTTTGCTTTTGTGTAAAACATTAACAACAGTATTTAGAATGATAAGAGATTGAAACCACAAAACAAATGAAAATGGAAAACTGATTTTATAATTTTTAGTACAATAATATCTAGGAATCTATGATATCCGAAATTCAAAAATATTTGCCTATTGATTTTAAAATAATTTTAACATCCGTAAACAACTCGCGCACAGGTTTTCTGAGAGTAAAATAATTTTTAAAGTCAAAATGTGAATATTTCTGGAATTTTGTTTTTATAGAGTCATGGATATTATCGTACTGAAAATTATAAAAAGTACAGTTTTACATTTTTAATGCATTTGGTGGTTTCAATCGTAAGTACGAAATACTCTTTGGTGAAAAGTCGTTAGAACATAAATTTACGAGAAAATTTTCTTTTAAAAGGTCCAAAAACTGCAAAGTGAAAGTTAATGGCAAGGTTGTTCGTGGATACGGACGGTACCCACATGGATCTGATCGAATCCAAAAGGAAAACACTCTTTGGTAAACAATCGTCAGGCCCTTTGTTTACGAGAACAATGACATTTTAGTGTTAACTACCTGCACCATCTTCCCGCTCACTGGTATTTTTACTTATCTCTTAAGAGTACTGTGTACTGGTTTAAAATTGCCGCGTTTGACGCGCGGGAACAGCTGAGCGATAAGAGCCATAGTACCACGCTCGACGATAGGCACATGGTCTCTGTTCGCAGCGCGCTAAAATGGCGTGCAATGTTTTCGTACAAATCTTTTTACTGTGAGACTAAGCGGCGACCCTAAAATTTTATTTTTTGCATAGTATGATGTAAAGACCAATGCACGCACCTCATTTTGCAATTTACGGGTTCAGGTCGTATTTTCAGAGTTATAGCAGTCTAAAGAAGCCGTTTTCAGCCATTTCCACAGGCCCAAAAACCATGTTACTAACAAACATACTGAATTTTCAAAGTGTCATACGTAGTTTCAAGTGGGTGTTCTTTTCATAGATAACAATAAGAATAAGTTCGGCGGTTTCGCGTATAAAAGTATTCGTGTGACACGTCACAACGCCGTCCAATGGCTAAGTACACAGTCCTCTTAAAGTGTTTGGTGACTTTTTACCAAAGAGCATATATTATTCGGCCTAGTTTTACGCTCATTCACACGGTGCAGTCCGTTTCTACGAACAATATTTCTCCACATCTCCACTTCCGTGGTATTTTGTTTGAAATTTCAAAGTAAATTGTCTCGTTAACCGAGGGCCTTACAACGTTTACAAAAGAGTACTTTCTGCTTAATTTTGGTCACTAATTCACACTATGCAGTCCGTACTTCCGAATTACCCGACATGTATTTGATACGCTAACAGAGCAAGGTATACTTCACTAGAGGCGCTTATGAAAACTTCATCGGATCTACTCGATAGCGTAGATATTTCTCTAAAACCGGTCAAGAACGTCATGTGACGGCCCTCAAGATCTCCAATATTGAACTCGATCTCGTCGCCGGATCCACTCGGATTTACCCTGCTCGGGAGGAGGGTAGATAGCCGCCAGCAGACGATGTAGGCTACAAAAAAGCGCGCTTAAAACGTAAACAAACAAGAGACTCCCGCATGTGTACATAAAAGAAAAGATGTTGAAAGGCTGTTTGAGTATAACGATATCGTATCGTAGTACTTTTGTTGAACGAGAAATGTGGAGCAGTTGATAATGTAAAAATATCGCCAGAGAACATAATTCAGGTACGGAATAAATTACATAATTAGTAATAATTAGGTGTTCTAAACATCCTATATTGTACCAGTAGAAAAGGATGGATATTCTGCACTGTTCTGACCTGGTTTAATAACATAAGTCTGCCAGATCGGCTACTAAAATCACCACTTCTGCAGATTTTGCCTAATTTTTTTAAGGCTACCAAAATACTACTATTCGTATTTATGTCCGCTCGGCAAGCATCCAACGATTGAGTAGATACAGTCACATTACCAATACTACCGAGTAGGATTATATCTGCTATGTTCTTATAAGCGCCATATGACACATCCGTTAGTAACTACTGAGCTATAGATGGCAGATATAGTTAGAACCAGGCATTAATTGCAATGATATGTCACGTATAAAGTATGAATACAAAAAAGATGACATTTTCTTAGTATCATACACCGCCCATGTAAGCAAATAATTTATGACAATTGCGGCGTCGGTGACGTTGCACACTTCGTCACATTCCCACACTCTTCCTTCAGACACTACCGGCGAATCGAGCCGAATATCGGGATTATCGGGCGGGGACATTTTTTTTTAATTTTAATATTTCAATGCGATATCACTAATTAAAAAAGAGCGACTGCGTTTTATTTTACCTTATATTACCATAGAGTGGTATCTAATAGTAAAATAAAACCCATTTACTCTTTATAAGTATACGATAGTTTCAAAAAAATATATTTTAAATGTACTTCGTCTGAAAACTTACTAAATTTTACCCCTTTAGGTATCGCAAAGTTAAAAAAGAGCGGGTGGGTTCAATTTTACTATTCGGTACTAATTTACTGGTCGAATTCTGTAACTAAATCCATTCGCTCTTTTTTCATATTGCAATACCAGTTTCAATTTCGAGAAATAAATTTCCAACTGTTATCCTATCGAAAATTATCGTATTGGGATTCATTATACCAGGCAATTCCAACTGCCGCATAAAGGTATTAGGCAGTAGAACAGAACGTTTTCGTTTTATTGTAATAGAAAATATGATTATTTTTATGGATTTAACATAAATTATCGTTGCATATTATCATCGTAATTGCAAATCGCAAGTCATACTCATGAAAACACTTGCGCTTTGACAGTGACGTCTGCATTAACACCTCATTATGGAAAAGCAGCACACAATGTAATTTGACCGTAAATTATCTTATACCACCAGTATCCATTATATTCCATATGTTTACTGAATCATTATTCCATTTTCAGACGTTGCATATATTTTGATTAATTTACACAATCATAAATGAACATGTCTTAACATAAAACCCAATACGATTGATTCCTGAAGCGTTATTCCAATATCACACGTTGCATATATTTTGATTACACAATCAGAAATGAACATGTCTTAACATATAACCAATACAATTGATTTAAATCAACCTATCATTATTGCTAATCTACACGTCACGCATATTAAACAACATCCTCTAATTTGGATAGCTCTATTTCACACAGCAATTCATGCGTTTCCTACATTTTCGATCGCTATCTCGTCAATTTATTTTTAATGGATGCAATTAATAACTAGAGGTGCGAGAAGTTGCTGCATCACATATCAATGTATACTGAAGTTTCCCAATTTAACAAAACCTTCCTTGGAGTCAGCTCATATAAATTGTCGAATCTTGATACTAACACAACACATTTCACAGGGTAAGTAGCTATAATGATTTTTTTTCCTCTCGGGAACTCTTACTACAAGAGGCGCTTACGAAATAACTATCTGCTCAGTAGTATTGATCACGTGATTGGATTTTCTCAATCAGTGGATTTTACCAGGTATTTATAACGTACCGAATAGTATGACAAACTGTATTATTGTGGACATACGCCATTGTAATATTATGTCGTCCCAGAAATTTTAGAAAGAAAATCTGCTGTGTTCTTTTGTGTCTTCATCGTTGTGTCGTCTAGTGTGTTGTCTGTGACGTCGTCGTCATCCTATCTTGGGTCCTATATTGTATTCGTTCCAGTATTGTCTGTGCTGTCTTAATTGCAATATCCTGAGCTTTACATATTAGTTTGTTTTGTATTTCGACTATTATTTTTGGTTATGTTTTTCCCCCTCTATTTGTTGTCGATTAATTCCTTATGGGATCTTTCGTGTTCTGTTGTTTTGGTTTATGGGTGTGTTGACTACAGCTACAGTATTTCGGTGTTTGTTTTTCTTAGTCTCATTCTAAGATTTCTGGGACGACATAATATTGCAATGGCGTGTGTCCACAATAATACAGTTTGTCATTCTGTCCCATTGCAAGAAACATTCAAAGACATCACCAAATAGTATGTTGGCCTATTTCAGTCGCCGATTTGGCACACTTGTATTATTAGACTATGTACGGACAGTGCAGAATATCCTTCTGTACTGGTACAATGACAATATGGCATTACACATATGTACATTACTAGTAATGTATACTGCACAAACATGCTAGAGTTAATCCCCGAACATTTCCATAGTAATAGGGATGATAATGTGAAAGTTCTGTAGACACATAAATCGCCGCTTCTTTTTCGTTAATCGAGAGTTCACTTTGTGAAAACAAATTTAAAATTGAGTAATTTATATGTTCGGAAGGCCTACATAATTATGTAATTTATTCCATACCTCTATTTGTGTTTTCACGTTCTTATGGGGACATTTTTACGTTACAAATCCCTCCCAACTTCTCGGCCAACGAAAATATTACATTCCGATTCGTCTTCTTTGTTATAAATGCAAGTACAACAGATTTTCTTTTGTGTACACTCGTGGGAGCCTGTGTTGCTGTACCCTGCTCCCGAGCTGTGTAGCCCTTAATAGATCCGGCAAAGCATTCTAGTTAAATATCTAGAGATTCCGGAAAGAGGTTGATTGTACTCGCATCAGGTTATCGAACGTTCGTAGAGTAGTTTCAACTCTTAAGTAGATCAAGCAAGGTTTGAGCCCCTAAGGTTTCAACCAACCATCGACCGAAATTACCTGAAGTGTCGTTCGTTAACACACGTATAAAAATAGCTCCCACTCCTTTTTTTCCGTCGTCATTTTCAAGTTACGTCATCCTTAACAACCTTAAATTATTTGATTACATCACTGACATATAAGGCCCGATCTACAGTTACATGAACACGGATACGTATCGCACAAGCGAAAACTTACGACACTCTTGAGTTTGTTCTACAATGGGATGCACGCGTACACGGATACACGAAATCACAAAGAACTGACGAACCCGACACGACAACTTTAGCACGACAGAATTTAAGCAGCACCAACAATAACCAAGGTTACAGTGACGTCAGCCCGACGAATAAACAGCCACGAAAGAAAATTAAACTGAACAAAATTTCATGTCGCTCGGATTTCCCTACTGTGGTAAATTTTAGTCGAACCTAAAATAAATTAATTTTAGTCGTGTCTAAACTTTGCTTCCAGTAGAAAAATAGATCGAGGAGTAGTTCATATATATGTCGTTGCTCTATAAATTTTGCTCGAAAGTTAAAAAAAATGCTGAAGAAATATAACGCATGGATTAAAATTGGATAATATTTGCTTACATCGTTTAACAATGATTGTACGTTACCTAACTTTCAGCGCTAGAAAACGTTTTGTTTGTTTACAAACAATACTTTATTTACATATTTTCCGCTGTTGTAAAATGTAATCTTATCATCTTTTTTCATAAACCCTTTTTGAAAACATGAATTTGTCGCAACGTTTCACCGACAGCCACACACATTTAGTCGAGTCATTTCGTCGGGCAATAGTGAACCCAAGTAATATACTTGGTTGTACTGTGTTGACTACTGACGAGCAATGTTCTGTCAGGGCTGTCGTGTTGCGGTCGTCTGAATATTGTGATTCCAGCATAGCATAAGACAACTGGCCAACTCCAAACTATTACGTATTCGTGCTTGCGTGTAGCCAACAACCTCGCCTTTCACCGCCATTTTTGTTTACAACATTTTTACATGTTCAGTTTTCGCGGTTAACCATTAAAATCGCCTTCATGCACTGCATTTACAAATATTGTTTGGGACTAAAAGACTACGAATGCTTTAAGTTAAGTACCACTTTAACTAAACTGACGAAAAAATACAGATTCGTATAATATTAAAATTAGGTAAAGTAAAAATATGTGGCTGACTCTTAGCATTTATATTTCCTTAGAAAACAAGTACATGGTCAGACTATACTATTTACAGAATACTAAATATTTTAGTACTGGTCTAAAAACAATACAGTATGCATTACTCCGGAAACTTAAAATATGTATGTAGGTCTTATATATACTGTGAAATAATGTTACTTGTCATATATCTATACACTAATGTACTCTTTGCAAATCTTTGAACGCACTTAACAGAATTAAAAAAAAATTAGTCTTAGTAACAAGCACGTTCAAGATATCTCACAGACATTGCATAGCCTTTAAATGGCTTAATATCTCAATTTTATTTTGCGGAAATACTCTAAAAATCAGTAAAATTCTAATTTCACAGTTTTGTGGGAAATTAAAGTGTTTGAGGTTTATATTTTATTCAGACTTCTTTATTACTCGTAAACATTTGGGTTCATGTAGAAATAACCGTGCAACTACTAATTGAACAGCAGAATAATATACAAGTGCGTGTGGGATAATTCACTATTTTTAAGACTACAGTTACAGTAACTTAGGCTATCTGTGAGAACGTGCTGACCTAAAAATAACACAATGTACTTTTTATGCCATACGTACATCAGTTTAGGGTAAATATCAAGAGTAGCTACTCATCGTGTAGGGACTAAATTATTGGTTTTACAGGTAAAGTTTCTTAATAAAAAATGTTTCTACGGTGATGAAAATGAGTGGTACGTAAAGAAAATTGTAGTTTACTTACTTTGAAAAGTTGCGTGGAAATATAATATTAGTTTACGTTTTATTACATAATATTGCATGTAGTCTACGGTACACTTGCTAGTGGTAACATGTACCTACAATCCAATAAAAAGTTAAAAAAAAAAATGTGTGCAACAAGTATAATCAAATTTGCAGTATCATGTAATTTATGTTTAAGTATAATCTTAAAAACAGCTCGATCGTTGAAATTGTAAGTTTCATTCCAGTAGAACGGATACTTTGACTACCTTTACTTCAAGAGTATTTACGCTTCCTAATTCAGAGAAATTGATTACCAGACATCCCAAGAGACAATTTAACTTGAAATACGCAACACTTGCAAAGAATAGCAAGCTATGTATAAATGCTTCCTAAAACTTATTCTGAACAATTGAATAATAATTTTCAGAATTAAAATCCAAATAATTTTAAATAGTTAAAAGAAACTGTCTGTACTAAATGCAAAAGCGGCGGAAGTTGTGCGACACTTGTGGGATTTTAAAGCCACGCGCTGTAACGTGAGAAATAGTTTAGTAATTAACGAAACGTAAGAAACCTCTTATTTTCCTCCCGAGTTACTTTTCCTTAGTTCTGTTTGGCTGTTGCGAAAAACGTATATAACTGTTATTTGATAACTATACTCGACTACTCAGACGTAAGAGTTTCTGCTAAAATATTGTGAACGTTGTCTGCTGCATTTTAAATATATCCAATTTCAGTATTTCGTCGCCTTTCTTTCGGCAGTTTGTTATTTCATGTAATTTGTACTAGACACTCTGAATTAGTTTGCTTTTGCATGAAACCTGAGCAAGATGCATGTTTAGCTAACACAAAAATATTCAAAAAACACCCTAAAGATTTCTTGATCATTAATGCTTTTTACACAGTCGATGAGTATTTGAGTGGATCTATGACAGTGTAGATACTTATTAAAGATATTTATTCTGGGTTAAGATTCTGTTTCTTCTCTTGTTTTTTTCTTTTCTTTTACATGTGGAGACTATGAAGTATGCTGACGTGAGCCTACGTGCGAGCCTGAACCGACAAGAAATGTTTGAATTTCGCTCTTTTAGTGTATAATTTTTAATGTATAACTTAAGTAATTTATTAATTTGTTTGTATATTGTAAATATGACTTGTCCGATATCTTTGTGCAAAAATGTACACAAAAAAGATCTAAGGATGCAATAAACTAAATCTAAATCTAAATGAAACCTGAGCTAATAACGTAGACCTTCGATGCAAATATATTTAATCGGTTGAACGGTCCGGCAAGGTTTTAAGGAATATCGTAACAGAAGGATACTTACATGAACTCGTGTAAGCGTAGAGCTCGTAATATCAGTCTGTCACGACAACCTTGTTTCCCCAGAGCTCACGCACACTGCTACTTCACGTCCAGCGCGAAAGACAGCTCGAGTATCACTGATAGTCGAGTTCTCCACTTCACTCCAGTTTGTTATGGCCTTTGAGAAATTCGTACAGCCATGAAGTAATCAAATAGAATCGAATTACTCGAATAACATATTTTAACGAGTCAGTTGAATGGTTTTGATATAGCCCTATAACAACAGTAAAACTACCACCAATTTGTACATTGCAGTAATTTTTTTTTTGCGTCTACCGTGATCCGTGTAATATTTGGTTTTTTACAGCACGCTAAATTAGTCTTCTTTAATCCGGACCACTGGGCTTGCTCGTCGGGGCTACTTCGTTCTTGACTATTGCTCGAACGATCCGTTCACATCGATGCTGGAATAACAACTTTATGCCCAGTACACACGGCTACCATTTTTGAGCAAGAAGGTGACCACCGTCTTGTTCAAGGCGACTTGCATCGTGTGAATGGCCGACTTGTATGCAAGTAGCGTGCATGCAAGATCTTGCATTCTAGATAGAATCATTTAAAGGCGGTTCTAATTTTCATGCACCTTCCGTGCAAGTCGTTTGTTTATATTTTAATGTAGCTCTTTTACGTACGTTAATATATTCTAAATAGTGTTTATTTGAGAGTAGAACACAAATGGAAGCCTCGTATAGGCACAAAACTTTATTTTTCAGTTTCTATCCTGTATATAACTGATGTCTCTTATAATTTAAAATGACAAATTCCATATCCTTGTTATTTTTTATAGTAAGAAACATCACAAAATTTAAAAAAAATAACATAAAAAACAAAAAAGGGCCTCGTATATCTAACCCTATTTGGCATAGAGGCACATTCAAGCTAGTATGCAAGTACTACCGTGTGTACGGTACGCTCATTAAGTATGTATACAAGGGAGTGTAAACTGTCTTGTTCACCTTTTCGTGATCACCTTGATGTACAAGAAAGAGGCCCGTGTGTATTGGGCTTAAATAGTGTTTGTTTGAGAGTAGAACACAAATGGAAGCCTCGTATAGGCACAAACATTTATTTATCAGGTTCTATCCTGTATATAACTGATGCCTCTTATAATTTAAAATGAAAAATTTCACATCCTTGTTAATTATGATAATAAGATAAACAAAAAAATTAAAAATAATAAAAAATAACAAAAAATGCTTCATATTTCTAACTTTTTTTTCATATAGACTCATTTAAGCTAGCACACCAGAACTACTGTGTGTACGGTACGTTCATGAAGTTTCTATACAAGGGGGTGTACATATTCTTGTTCATCTTTTCGTGATCACCTTTTTGGTCTAGAAAGATAACCGTGAGTACTGGGCTTTACTTTACGCGGTGTGGGGCACAGCCCCTGGCCTTGGCAGAAACACCGTACAGCCAATAAGCAATTTAACTCTGTGCGCGGTAACACGCAGTCGAAAATATACAAAAAGACGAGACGTGGCACAAAACAGCACACACAAAATGGCCTCAGGACTCAAAAGAATCCACAGCCAGCGGAGATACACATCGAAGGGGAGTAGACTCGCGGTCGAAAGGGGTGCCGCACCAGCACTATGCGTGAAAGATAAGACAACCGTCACCGACGGCGGCTACAGTAGAACCCACTGACAATAGTACGACTGACGCTATGCGATGGGCGTGTTGCGACTCTAAAAATGCTCGTTATTTCGAAAATTCGTTTGTCTACCCAGCGACAAAAAATGTAAACTGTTTATTGCCTCTACGTAATAACCTCTTGTACAGCAGCAATTAATGTTTACGGTATTTCATTATTTATTTTTCCTGTATTTGCAAGCTTAAGGCGATCCCCCGTGTGGAAATGAAGTCACAAATACACGTTTGCTTAGATGAAAAGGTTACGATTTACATACAATAACAAACAAAAAATCCCTCGTAAAATAAAACTACCTCGCCAGTTTCACTACCATTTCAGCATAAAATTAAAATCCGTTTTTCAGCTTTGTCGCATCCACGACGAGAACAAAATAGAAACACTATTTATTCGGAAACCACGTCGCGGCTGAGATTTTTGTCGCGCTGACGTCATAGAAGCCTCGAAGCTAATTGGTTGTCAAGTTTGTTTATCCGCGTTGCATCCGTGAGTCCCGTCACGCTATTGTGATTCCAGCATTACTGCTACCGTTGAACAGTTACCAAAGTGTCGACTTTCCACGCTTCTCGTACAACGATCCACTCGCAAAGACTACCGAAGTCGATCTGAGGTGCCGTTAGCTTCGGCTTACTTACTTAAAGAAGCATTACCTGCTTCTATAACCTTGCCTGATGATAGGCTAGGTTAGCATATTAGATAATAAATTCGTTACATGCTAAAAATTCGCTGGAAAGTCTGCCCCATAAAATACGCCTTCATTTAATGGGGATATTATATCGCAGTCCTTTACTATTTGTAGCAGCTTATCTCTATTTTGGACAAGGATTCTCTAACAGATGTGTCACGTAATTTTAATTTGTATAAATGCTTTTCAAACCGACCATGGTCTAGTCGCAGGCGAATTAATCTTAATTTTTAAAATTAAGTGTCCTGGCTGACACACTCACTCACTCATTCACTCATCAACGCATAGCCCAAATCGCTGTACCTAGAGCCATGAAATTTTGAGGGAAGCTTCCCCTTGCCCCGTAGGCACCCACTAAGAAGGGATGTTTCGAAATTCAATAATTAAGGGGGTGAAAGGGGGTGAAATAAGTTTTCAAATCATCCCTGATATCTCATTAACCCGGAAAGCTATCATAATTTTTTTAACGTCAAAATATTGCCCAAACAAATGCATATTCGCGAATTTTTCGATTTTGCGAAATTCGAAAAATAAGGGGGTGAAAATCCGTAAACGTGTTTTTCATTAATCCGTGATATCTCCTAAGTCATTTCAGAGAGTGAGGTGATTTTTCTTTAAAATGATGCTTAAGTAAATATCTAAAAAGAATTTTTAGAATTTTTTGAAATTAGTCAATGAAAGCTCTTAAAAAATAAAACGTGATTTTAATTAATCCCACTTATCTCCTAAACCAGTGGAAATGTTGAAATGGTTTTTCCTTTAAAATAAATCGTACGTAAATATATCAGTTTTTTTTCCTAATAATTATCTGTACCGCTTATACCCGTTGAGATATCGAGATGATTTTTTTTATAAGAATGAAGCTTATGTAAATATCTACCAATCAAATTCAGAATTTTATGAAATTCGAAAATTAAGGATTTGAAAAGCAGTAAAATGTTACAGTCTCCCGAAGAAAGAGAATGATCATGGAGAAATAATTCAACAGTTGTTTCTTTTTGCCAACCTACTTATAAATAAAACATCTTTGGACTGTGGCCTGTACATACGAAAGAATTATCACGGCCTGCCTTTAAGCATTCACTCAGGTATTGTATCAAGTTTGTGGTGTGGGAGGGGTGGGGTCACGGGTTCGTATCCCGTGCAAGATTTTGCGATGGGAATTACAATGACATTATAGCATACTGCGCGCGCTCTTTACGATGAGCTAAGGCGATTTATAGTTCACTGTTATTGAGTACGCTAGCTATTAAATGCCTTCATCGCATATTTTATCCAGATTTACTGTTTACATTACATAATTTCACGCGAGCAAAGCCGCAGCCGGGCAGCTATTTATAGAGAAATAAATGTGAATTAAAAGCAAAGATGTTCTGCAATTTATTAAAGTACGCCCAGCGAAGTGGACTGGATAAAGCTGTTTGTATTTGTTGTTTTAAAGATATACAGAGAATATAGTAACACCATCAATTAGTATGTAATTAAAATGTAGTTACTATTTTCTATAGTACACGCGGGCGAAGCTGCGAAGAGACAGCTAGTCTCTATATATAAAAGGGAACACTGACTGACTGACTAACATATCAAACTGCAGCTCGAACCACTGAACCTCGAATCGTGATTTTTTTTTTTTTTTGTATTTCTCCCTCAGGTCGTAGGCAAGCTATAAGAAAGGATTTTGAAATTCGACTTCTAAGGGGGTGAAAAAGGGTGAAATGTGTTTCCAAAGAAGCGTCGATAGAGCTCCAACCCGACGGCATATCATCGTAATTTTACTTTAGTAGGACACAATGCATATTAGCCAATTTAAGGATTTTTTTAAATTCAAAATTTAAGGGGTGAAAAGACCTTAAATATGTTTCCGAATTACTATCGATATCCTTCGAGATAGAGAGTTGGTGTTCACTTCAAAATGTTGCTTACGTAAATACCCAAAAAGGTAATTATAGGATTTTTTTAAATTCGACCCCCAAGCAGTACAAAGGGGCAAAATGTTTTTTTTTTTATTAATCGTCTATAACACTGAAACACAATTGACTATCGTCGTGATTTTTACTTCAATTGGTTACGTGTACAAATTATATATTTATATGATAGGATTTCAAGACGTTTCGAAATGATTTAATTAAGGAGGTAAAAATACGTGAAATGTGTTTTCGATTATTCCTCCATATCTATCGATCAAATCGAAATATCTAAATGCTCTTTGCTTTAGATTGATTCTTTTGTAAATATCCAAAATATCTTTAAAATATATTTTCCGAATTCGGCCCCAAAGAGGTAAAAAAAAGGTAAAATATGTTTTCGATTCACAATCGATATATATCGATTCCTTTGATTTTAATAATTATAGTCATGTGATTTTTGTTTAAGTTTGATGCTTACACAAATACCTGAAAAGAAATTTCAGGAATTTTCGAAATTCGCCACCTAAGGAGGTGTACAGGGGTAAAAGTGAAGAAATGGGTTTTTATCAATCGTCCATATATCTTGAACGCAACGGGCTATTGTAATGTTTTTCACGTCCAAGAGACACCAGTTAAGTAGTCTAAAATGTCATACAAAGGTACTTCGAAATTCAGTCCTTTAGGAGGTGAAAAGACCTTGAATGTGTTTTTGATAAATCCTCGATATCTACCGAACACGTCGAGATATACAGTTAATTTTTTTTTTCAGGATGATGACCACAGAAATGATCGAAAAAATATTTAAGAATTTTCGAAATTCGAACTCCTAGTACTGTGCAGGGGTCATGTGTGTTTCTTAATGAATGATTGATTTTGATTCGACTCAACGGGCTACCGTCGTGATTTGCACTTCAATGGGATACCTATAGAAATGCCAAAGATGTCAAATTAAAATATTTCGAAATTTGACGCCCAAAAGGGCGAAAAAGCACCAAATTTGTTTTCCTTCAACACATGATATCTATAAGTAGAGATATTGAGGTGTTGTTAGCGTCAAAGTGATGCTTACGTAAGTATTTAAAATTGTTATGTAAGATATTTTACTTTATAAGATAACTTTATTTAAAAGAATAAAACTAAGTTTGTTAACGTTCAAGACAGACGATCCGAAAAGCAAACACGACCGGCGAGAAATAAATTATTCAGGAATTTCACTCCGCAGTAACCTATCGAAACGTGGTGTTGTACTTTTTCTATGAGTCAAGGACATGAATATTTTATTTTTAAAATTAAATTTGTTTTCATGAATTATTTCGACGTTATATACGTGACGCAGTTGTCCGCAGCTCAAATCCACATTCCGGGTGGTTTTAGGATAGAATTCCGTCAAAAGCTACGTGCGAAGTTTCAATTCTGACACACAAAATGAAAACTGCACGGCAGATCGAATTAGTGCAACTTGCATGTAGTGGTTTAAATGGGGTAAAATGTATTATGGAGATCACTTTCCACTTAGGTTCCTCGACATCACCTCACATATATAATCTCACTAATCTCAAGGTTGGGGCACCAATACGTTTCCGCGAATCCTTTTCCCGACAAAACTTTCTAATGGCAACTTCAATTGAACATTTTGAAAATATGTAATTGAGGGCACCATTACTAATGATTGTGCACAGAGTAAATCAGACTTTTTTATTCGATTAACCTCTTACATTTAAGAGTCTATAACTACCCCACAACGTCTACTTTGCAGAGCTATAAATAAGGCCCAGGTGAAGTCGTTGTTAGTGGCAGGGAGAAACTTACGACTGCTTTTCGCGTGAACAGCTATAGCTACTTATCCTGCCGCAGAGTTAGCTCAACTAGCAACTTGGACATTGTAACACTTGATGTCTGGTGTAGAAAGAGGTTTTATGATTAAAGTAAATATTATCAGTTATGGATAATGCTCGCGAGCAAAGCCGTGGAGGACTGCTAGTGTAGTATAATATATTTTGTTTTCATTAGTCTTGAGGAGTCATGGGTTTTTTATGTATAGTCCACTGAATTATCTTGTAGGCATATGCTATTGAAACTTTATCCCAATGAGAGGACCACTAGTTTTACCTCTCGTTTGAGGTTTCGCAGCATAGTTTCAAGGGACTGGTCAAACTGGAGCATCCTGAGTATCTTCGTGAGCTTTTGCCCATGTTTCAGCGCCTGCTTCAGGTTCCTGCCCCAGACAGCAGAAAAAAACTTGTTACAAGCTTGTAGCAAGCTCACCAATGCAAGCCAGTAACCTTGCAGCAATCATGAAATGGCAAGCCAATAAACTTGTTACAAGCCTGCTGCAAGTTGCTTAGTTTACACATTTCTAACTTGCTGCAAGCTTGATTTGCAAGACTGCTGCAAGCTTGATTTGCAAGACTGCTGCAAGCTTAATTTGCAAGCCTGAAGAATAAATCTAAATTGTATTTTCTGCAATATTTTCACTATCATTCAAATTTACATCTTAAATATTGCTTGTTCATCGACTTGTGAAGTTAATTACTAAACATTAAATTTCGGCTCCTGTGCCAAGATTGGAACCACTGTCCCTTTGCTTTCAAAGCAGATATGCTAACGACTTTTTGTATTAAATGTTAGGCACCTTGGCGAGGTCGCAACATCGCCAACGAGCCAAACATCCCCCCCCCCCTATTACAGATTTATTATTTGACAATTCCCCAGTTGTGACAATTGTTGGTGACTCTTGCAATTGAAATGACTCTAACGGACAACCACAAATTTTACACCCAGCCAGATCTGGGAATCGAACCCAGAACCCCTCGTATCCAAATCGGTCGCTCAACCAGCCGAGCTACGTAGGATCGGCACGACTGGACTATTGAGAATACTTAAGAGGTGTAGTAGTGAGATTCGGTTGTAAGATAATGAACTTTGTTATGGAAATGCTGATGTTTGTGATTTTACTAACAACAGTAAGGATATCAGTTTACTTGCAGTTGTACATAATATCGTAATAGTTGTTTTAGCTAGCATATGAAACAATGTTACTTTTTAAAGTGCTTGTTCATTTACAAAGTTCATTTTAAATCTCAAGTTCGATCATTATTGATGGCACAGAAAATATTAGAAAATATTTCATGAATTAAGATTGCTAAGTAAAATTGCAATGTAATATCAGCTTAGTACAGGGGACAGGATACTTGCAGCTTATCACATGACCAGTCTTGCTATGTAAGTGTAATTAATCAAAGTCAATTACACCTTTGTCACAAGCTTGGTTCAGGCTTGCAGCAGGAGTTCTGAGCAAGTTTTCTATGGCAAGTTAAATTAGAGTGAAATGTAAACTTGCTGCAAGCTTGATTCAGGCTTGCAGCAAGTCTCGTGAGTAAGCTTGCTATGGCAAGCCAAAATGAAATGTAAGCTGGCAAGCAGGCTTGCAGCATGCCTAGTTGACACTTTTTTTACAGTTTTGCAAGCTTACATACTAAACATAATTTAAGGTTAATTTGTAAGTCATCAAGCTTAACACAAGCTTGCAAGAAATTTAACTGCAAGCATTTTTCTTAAATACACTTGCAGAAAGCTTGTCAAGCTAAATAATACTTATACCAGCATACAAGCTTAAGTCAAATGCAAGTTTATAACTGCAAGTCAAATGCAAGGCTTGCAGTAAGCTAGCATGTTATGTGGGTGTAGTGATCGATATAGTTTGTTTTGTCGTATAGGATGGTCATAAGTTTCACTTGTTTAGAGCCTGATGGATATTGTTCACGGGCAGAAATCGCAGGTCTTTATGCTGCTGGTGCAGGGTCGCGGGGTACTCAACGTCCACCTCCAAAATGTAACCGGTCGCAGCTTCATCTGGGATGGACAAGACGTCGATGTTTGTGTCCACCCACTTGAAGTTATATTTTGGTAGGGGCAGAGACATGGCCCAATCATAGAGATTATTTGTGTCTAAGAATAGCAAGAATGAGGACGGCTTGATAGGGTCATACGTACTGGGATCGTACAAGTTGTTGGCAGTTGCATGACGCTTGACGCACTGTGCCACGCCATCCCGGATTTCTTCCTCGACGAACATGTACATGTCGTAGCCGGTAAGCAGCTCCAACTCAACGCCAGTCATTTTAAACATGGCGTCGAAGGTAAAATCAAGGGCACTGACATATGTTTACAATCTAGCCCGTATTTAGTTAAAGACAGGTCTCTGAAGTTTTCAAATATGGCTGCCAAGATGAATATGTATGTCTTTAGGTACAGGTTTGAGTAGTCCCCCCAGCTTAGTGTACCCAAATTTCTCCCACACCATCAGGGCATGCTTAAAGACTTTCATCGCTAATGTCACAGCCTGTTGTAAAATGTTGCTTTTGTAAGCAGGCATGTTTCATCCAGCGTGTCAATTTCGTCAATGTAATCATAAGTAAAGACCTCCTTCCGTGTAACAAGTGACAGTTGGTCTTGGTTGAAAAATGTATCAGTGTTGATGAATTTTGTTTTCGGTAGGTACTCTGCCAGTGTAGCAAGACTACGGGCCATGAACCAGAATATGTCAACGAACTGGATGGAGAAACGGCCGCCCAGCTGTTTCGCTTGTATGCGGAATAATGAAGATATCTTTGCTGTCATAGCCCAGCTGCCTTACAGTGAAGCTTTCATTGTAACCCAAGTAATAGAAAAATACGACGAGTTTCTTCGGATGTTGACAAAGCAGGTTGCAGCTGGTACATGCATCTTCGATATACATCTCACTGAAGTGGTCGTGGTCTCTGACTTTATAGTTCTCGGCAATGATGAACAGTAGCAGTACCATGTTGCACGTACATGTACGTCTTTATCAGCAGGTGCCAATGACATCATTGGTTTGGAGGTTGCATAAATGTCCTATACTTTTTTTTCCGATGTTCACTACATCAGTCATAAATTTATCTTCTGCATCCTTACCACAATATATAATTGGCTTGTGTGGCAGCGTAGATGTTAATGCTGCAAAAATTATGTCGTTGTCCACCTGTGCATATATACAATAACTGTACGCCTCGTGTTATTGGTAGGCGTAGGTGTACGACTTGCTAGGGTCAGGTTCGCAGGTATGTATTGGTTTCATAACGGCATCAAAGTACATGTACACGCCGACAGGTAGTTTATTCGCATGATGGAAATTTTTTTATTTGAAAACGGGTGATTTCCCATCAGGTCCTGGCTGTGGCATCTCAATACGTGTGGGTGTCTGATTGTAACATTGTTTCTTGTGTTCTTCTAAACACTGCTGCCCTGCTAGTCCTGAATTTATTTGCTGGTCATCAAAGTACGTGAAACATCGCTTGCAGATGTTTACCTTATGGCCATGTGCGTACAGCTGGGAACTCACAAGCCGGGAAAAGATTTTAACGTAGCAGTAGTGAGCACTTCCTTCAGTAGTTAGGAGCCACAGGTCAAAACGATTTTGTTTCTCTTCTAATGCTACACTTATGGGAATCATCTTGTCCTCTGCTGCATTTAACGAATATACATTAACCAATACGTCCGTGTTCTTCCACTCAAAGATCTTAATTTGGTGAAGTGGGATGGAGAACTCAAGCTCTGAGAAAACAAATTTTGACTTCAACTTGGTGTATTGTTGGTCATTGCACGCACTTTGTAAGGACAGCATACTTGAAACTTATGTGGTTGTAGTTTTGTGGGTTGATGATGGCACATTCACCATTAATTGACTGAGGCAGCTCGATGTATGAAGAGACGCGGAGGGGGTCCAATGTGTACACGTGTAGCTGCAAATGGTTCACAGACGAAAGAACCCACCCTGACCCACGCTCCTTGTACGTCTCTTCCTCGCATCAAATCTTAGCTATACTTTCAGTCGCAATGGATGCAATGTCTGAAGGTTCATACACTGCCACATTTTGCAACTTGAATGCTCGCTATGTCTGTACCTTCGTAAGGTGGATCTGGTTTTATGAAGCCGCACTCGAGCCAAATACTAAATTTTATTGGACCATGTTCACGAATTTCCTCGGTTAGTGGACCCGCTAAATTTTATTTTATTGATGTCAAATAGTTACTAATATCTTAAGCTATTCCTGATGTGTTTTCGTTGACATATGTTTTTAAATTTTTCTTAAAGCCATTTTCTGCCTCCTCAAAGCCATAGTTGTTAGGTGCACCTGCACAAGCCACAATTACAGGGCGGGTTACTGATATTGAGGGCTGCGGGTCTGTCGAGATGGTCACACATTGCCTCTCTTTGCAGGCCGCTCACCTGTTCTCTTGCTCCTTTTTATGTGCCTTTGCAAGTTGTCGTTACGTGAAAATTCCTTCTGACATTGGGGACATGTGTATTTTGTACGCTGCATATTAAAAATACATTCAGAGGTCTTGTGGCAACGAGCGTTATAGCTTTCTGTAAAAGTACTGCCACGGAAATTACAATGAAAGCTGGCAGGCTGAGCGTAAATGACGCTGCAAATTGTCTTTGCGAGGTATCTGCTTCCCGCAGCCCTCACACTGCTACTGGGCACAGCTTGGATTATGAGCACATTTTATTTCGTGACGGGACATGTATTTGGCGGTAAAACATGTGCTGCAGTACTGACATATAAACTGAGGTAGACTTACTTCGTTGACATGGCGGAATATCGAAGCTGGTGTAGCTGGAGTGCAGGATGAGCTGAAGCTGGCGTAGTTGGTGGGAGCACCGCTCTCGAACCTTGGACTCCAACTGCGGGCACGACCCGGGAAGCCATAGCGTCACGCTCCATCTAGTAAGACTGCACAATACATAATTGCATGTCAACACTTAGTCATGATTTCAAACATGTTGCTGAAAAAAAAAAGAGGACAAACACTTTGGAAACAACACATACACACATATGAACAGACAAACACATCCAGCAGAGCAAGTTCAAACTCGGTCACTCACGCACATCCAGCAGAGCAAGTTAATACACAATCACATATACAATTTCACACTTGCATAAATATATTCAACTACATGCACATACATTCGCACTTATAGATACATAGCATGTTCAAACTCGATCCTGCACACACCAACTCACAAAAGCTGAACTAGTTCATACTCGTATTGTTATGAACCATGTAACCCTGGTTCTAACACAACGTTCAGTAACCAGGCCACCCGGCCAGAAATTCCATAATATTAAACATATGTTGCTGCAAATCGCAAGGCAGAACTCCCCACTCCAACAGCGGTACGAGTTGCCACACAGGGCACGATAAAGGGGCGTGTCACGCTACCTACGAGGTCTGTCTGCCCCATATCGTCGCCAGGACCACTTCACTACCAAGATGCACCACGACGTCCAGATCTACGCCGTGCCGATCGCCGTGGACGTTTCCTTACATCAGCTTCGGCATCATTAATAAGGTGGGACTGTCATCGTCGTAACTAAATTGAGTGGCTCATAAGTAT
>PNEQ01071765.1:7450-57888 GCA_003012365.1 Medauroidea extradentata
GTCTGGAGGTTAAACCCGCGAATCATAGACGTGTTGTGTCACAGTTATCCATGTACTGATTGGCACAGTCAAATGAATAATAACTCTGCACAAAATCACTCTGCCAATAATCATGAAGTTGAGCTGCAGGTGTGCACGTAAGGCACTGAAACAAAGTGGGGCAAAAATCTTTTCGCGAAAATTACCGGGCCCTACTTATAACCACCTTGTATAACCGGTTCTTGCCCAATTGACTGGCTCAATGATAACTAGTGTGTTATTGCTGAATTTTGTGAATCGTGTGTAAAAGAGCTAAACCGTGTCACATAACCATCGCGCAGTCATACACGGTGCAAAACTCTTATTACACTGTTCTGGAAAGTACGCTGCCGCAAAATATTTCTGCGCTTTTTTCTCTGATACTTGAGTAGAAATTTTCAGGAATAGATTTTTGCAACATTCTGTTCACAATGCCAGAATGCACATTTGCAGCTTTGCTTCATGGTTATTAAGTGTGTTTATTTACACAGAGTCGTCTTTCGTTTGACTGTACCAATCAGAACAAGAAAACTGCGGCCCCACGCGTCTGTGATTTGCGAATAGAACCCCGAGATGCTCGGAGTAAAAAAAAAAACATCAAATCACAGACCGCGAAGCAAAGTTGCAGGTTTGTACGATTTGATAATCGCCTGAAATGCTATTCAAGGTTTTAAAATTACGGGAATACGAAAAAAACAAATATATTTTTTACATGATAAATACTTTGTTAAATGCTACATTAACAGTGCATTATTTACAAGTATTATATTGATATTTTTAGTAGTTGACCGAGAGGCTATTAGTTGAAATTTTAAACATGGGTAAACTTCCCTGGGGTAAAATTTCGTACACCTAAAACTTGAAATTTTGACTGACCTACCCTACCGTCATGAATTTTCTTAACTGCATATAGTGGGAGAGGAAGGAACTCTTCGACAAGTATGTGTTGCTCATCTATACTTCACTTCACTTGAGCATCACTCAATACTTTCCTACACCACAGGTGAGATGTTACCACTCAAATAAAATCCGTGATTACCACATCACAATTTTACTTTCCAGCCACTTATAGACAGTGAGTCAGAGAGGGAGGGCGTTAATTTTACGTTATGAAAACTTATGACAAATTATTAAGTCAGAAATGTAAACTCAATACCAATTTATCTTGCATTATTTTGACACTATGAATGATCAAAATAACGTGAGCTTGCATTGTTTTGACACTATACAAAGAGTGTCGCGGCTTAATATCAAGTGATATATTTTGTTCTATTTTAAAGGAATTAAATTTTACTGTCAATTTTCATGGTAGCATGGCTCCTTCTATAACCCACTTCGCAGCCAAACTGTAAAAACTCGTTTTCAACTTAGTTTTTTTCGTAAGTTTTCATAATGAAAAAAATTACACGATTCGTCCTGACTAATAATGTAGAATAATATTGAAAAACACTACTCGATCATTAGACACGTTTAAAATTTCAAATACGCATTAGAATAATTTTATATTCTTCTGAGAATAAAAATAACGTTGCCATTCCTGCCGTTAAGTATCACAGTACCGATATTGTATATCCTACTACAATTTTATTATTGCCCTTCTGGGAAATCCATTGCTTTTACACAATCTGTTTGCCAGCTACTAACACCTTATTAATGAATTCCAGAGTGAAGTGTGTTCAAATGTTTAGTTAGTTTTTAAAAACTGTAAAGTGGGTACTTTTTACATTCGTGCCTAATTAATTATGTTTATTTGTATAGGCCTACTTTATACTCCAGTTAAAACAATTGGTTCCTTGTATATTATAAACATAATGAGTGCAGGTGGTCCTTGAAGTTAGTCCAAATATTTAAGGTGACTAATAACGGCATGTTCGTGCGAGTTTTATGATGTAAACATTATATATAAATCGCATTATTCCATTACCGGAAAATAAAAACGCAAAAAAATACAATATTTCAGATGTCATTTTTTGTGTTGATTGTTGCATAATCAATGGAGATACTTTTGTTTGTTGAAAATAATTTATCACCAACTAGTTTCAATGTATTACGTGTACATCTGTAGTTTTGGTTCATGGTCAGTGGTTGAATGTTTCTAACGCCAAGCGTCTTGGAATTCTACCTGCAAATTACAGACGTGTAATGTCGCAGTAACTTCTTCTGATTGACAAAATCGAATGAATGACGCCTCTGCACAGACACACACACATACATACTGCTAATTACCACGAAGCGGAGATGCAGGTGTGCATATGAAACAAAGTGGTACGTAATTCTTTTCACCAAAGGTCAATGGCTCTAGTAAACAACCGGTAATTTTTTTTTTAACGCTGTCGCTAAAAGACGCTTCCAACGATTACACAGAACATAACAAAGAAAAATTATGTTATTTTTTTAAGTAGCATACGTATGATTATGCAACTATATATCTGTTCATAAAAACATTCGATCTTAACCTATCATTCAACAAAATATTCGTATTCATTTCAAGGTAAATATGTACATGACAGTGTACAAGCGTTGTACCAAAAATAATAGGGAAAAAAATACTTTGCATTCGTATATTAATTTTTTACTGCGGTGCTTATCTGTACTCCAAGTGTGTTATGCAGGATGATTCTAGACGAAGTGTGTTAATTTTACGTGATGATATAGCTTATGAGAAAGTAAGTGGACCACGTGTTTTAAATTTTTTCGTGAAATGAATTTCAGCGGGGGTAATTATTACCCTGAAAATCAACTTAATATTTGATTTCATTTAATCATAATTTAAAAACCTTGGTCTTTCTGTGTTTTTACACTAGTTAGAGATTTCTTGACTAATATGAAGTAGTAGCTTATTTTATATTTGAGAAAATTACATTTCACTGTTGAATTTTAGGTTAGCATTACTCCCACCATAATTCATTGTACGGAAAACTTAGAAACACATTCTCGCCTACTTTTTTTATAAGCCGTCACCACGCAAGTTTAACACACTTCGTCCATAATCAGCATGTATGTATTATACAGCTGTGTTTATATTATGAATTGGCGGGAAGATACGAATTACTTACAAGGAAAATAACCAGGGATTTAAAAATGTTCACTTTACCGTGACTAGCCTATATTAGTTGTTATGAGTGTTGAGATGGATCTTAGGAAGAGTGCTCATTAGAGTGAATGGTGTATATAAATGAAGATGTCGTTGTGGCAGGGAAAGCAATTAGGAGCGCAAGGTGGGTGCAGGGCTGGGGTTGTGTTTATTAGTGAATGTTGAGGGGCGCGGACAGTGGTCTTGTCTGGAGGGGAGATAGCACACTTAGATGAGGCAGGCAACACCTGGGGGAAAGTGCGACGGCACACTTCACGCACGACGGCGGACCCCCCCACTTGTTGCAGGCCGGCCGGAGGGGAAGGCGGACCCGCAGCAGCACGACGAGCCGGAGGAGCACTCGAAGCTGGCGCAGAGCCTCGTCAACAAGCAGATGGTGCTGCCCTTCGTGCCACCCAAGTTCCCCAGCCAGGCGGCCGCCGCCAGCGACTGCCTCATCAAGCCCTCAGAGTACCTGCGCTCTCTGGGGCCGGCTATCCACAGCAACAACCACCAGCAGGCGGCGGCTGCGACCTTGCCACACCACCCTACGCCGCCGACGACGACGACGACGCCGCTGCCCCACCTGCCGCCGCCCGCACGACGCGAGCGCGAGCACGACGACGAGGAGGACGAGGGCCCGGCGCCGCCGCCTCCACCACCGCCCCCGCCACCCCCGCAGGAAGACGAGCGCGACCACCAGGAAGACCAGGCGACGCTGAAGCTTCACCAGCCTCTGGGCACCATCAGTGTGCAGGAGCTACGAGGAGTACAACTGCGCCGCACGGAGAAGATGCCGGCCTCCAAGACCATGTCGGCGCCACCATCGCGCACCCTCGCCTCCGGTGAGTCTGCCCTTACTTCTATCTTCTAGACATCGTAGGCCCTGCGGGTTGTTGACAACCAGAGGTAATGTCGCCGAGAACTGCTTGTACTATAGTTGGTGCTACAGCCACTGACATGTTGCTCGTCTCGTGCAGTTTATTAGCAGGGGGCAGGGAAAAATCGCGGATTCGTATACAGCTAGCCTATACTCCATATTTATGTATAGCGAAGGAACGTGCGCTAAAATTCTAGTACATTTAGGAATGATCTGTGCAAACATTTTTGCAAGAGACAATTTCTGCTGCCTGTTGCGCTGATATCGGTAAGATGTGCAAACTGGCCAATCACAGAGTTTTCGTTTATGTAAATTTATTCGAACTTGATAATCTAACATCCAAAATTCGGTTGTTTTGCAGTTCGAAATTACCGTAAAGCATTGTCTCTCTGCCAAGCCTAGTTAATATATTAATTCTACTACGGTCTCGTATTTTATTATATCCTTTGGCGATAGTAGCACAACTAGCGACAAAAGAGTTCCCTGCGGCAAATTCTGCAGTAAGAAAACACGTTAGATTTCTAGCCTATAGTAGAATTAACGTAACTATTGGATAATAGTTCATTAGACGTTAATCTGAGCGAATAACAAACTTGCAAAAAAAACATTGACCCAACCCCTTGACTTTCGGTCAAGTTAGATAGTGAGTCAGCAGCCAATGAACAAATTGCAGATGCTGGAGCAAATAGACGTATATGAGAGCAGAGGTTAGTCTACATGTCATTGATAGTGACAGGAAAATTTCGCGAATTCAATTACCCGCATGCTAGAATCCGTTGCCCTATACCAGTGTCGTATAAGAACAGGTCTGGACACTCGCCTATCTACCAATGTATTTTGCTTGACCCCCTTGCTGTTTGGCTGTAGTTTGTCAAGTTACCGAGAATGTTGTACTTTTCGGCGCTGTAATCGGGGCGGTCGGACTCATTAAACTCCACCCATTTTTTTCCATTGTTAACATTATAAAGAAAATAAAGATTGCTGGAGTCATGCTTTAAAATTGTGAGCAAAGGAAGTATTTCATAAATTGTTAAAAAAACACGTTTTGATAAATTGTTTATCGTAGTGGGAGGGAAGTGGGCGGAGTTTGAGCTCGACCGCCCGGATTGCAGCGCCAAAAATATGTAGCTATATCGGTAACTTGGTGAACTGCAGCCAAACAACAGCGGGGTCAATTTTCCAGGCGAGTGTCCAGACCTGTTCTTCTACGGCCGTGACCTATGCGTAGAGTCGCGATTTTATGGCGAAAAGATTTTTGCAACATTTAGTTTCGATGAGTCATGTGCACACCTGCAGCTCTGCTACACCGTTTGTGGTTGGATGATTTTACTCTCACTTGCCTTGGCAAATTATAGACGTACAGACTCACAATAATCTTATTTTGATTGGTGCAGTAAAATGAGAAACGTGTCGGAACAATGGCACGCTGCCAATAACCTTGAAACAGAACTGCCGATGTGCACGTGAGTCACTGAAACAAAGTGAGGCAAAAATCTTTTCGTGACAAAATCGTGGCCCTACCTATGCGTACTCAAGCCCCGCCAATTCGTTTATTGTTCCACTGAGTAGCAGCTAGCGGACAAATGGTCGGGCCTTGAGTATGCACAGAATAGTTGATTCTAACATTAAGGTATTTGAATTCGCGAAATTTCTCAGTACTTAGTCATTGAACGCGTGAAACTTTCCTGTCCTACGTTTTTAGAAAGTGGTGTCAAAAAAGTGTGTAGCCAGTAGATGTTTCATGGATACTAGTCTAAGGCGCGCTCATCAGCAGTGTACAGCTGTTGACGAACTGAAATCCTACCTCGCAACAATCCACCGACCACTGCTGCTTCTCAACAGACACAACAGACACAGAACACACGGGTATACGAAGGCGAAATATCGTTGTAGGCTGTGGCGTGGGCGCATTGAAAGGAAAGTTGTACTTAGTCTGTGTATAAATTCATGAGTTACCTGTCGGTAGTGTCGAGGCACGAGTGTGATGCCACTTCTGACAGGCAGCTCTCGAATTTGTGCAAGACGTCGCCAAGTACAGCTTACCTTGGTACACATCCGCGCCACGTTGCTTATTGTAAGGTTAGGTGCCGCGGCGGGGCAGTTGTCAGACCACACGTCACCCACCTCTACGATCCGCGTTCGATTCCCGGGCGGATCGTTGCCGTTGGCAGACAGGTAGAGATCTGAAAAATTCGCGTTTTCTTTCGGGCATAAGCTAGAAACCAAATAACTGTAAGTTCGTTTCCCATTCGTAATCAACCCTTGACAACTCCTGAAGGGCACTCAGCCAATAACAAAAAGCAATCAAATGCAGGCCCAGTCATGTCAAATAATTCCATCAGCGAGCAGCCAATGATCAACTGGTGTCTGAAGATATTCTTAGAGACTAGCTTACAGGTCAGTGAACCCGCCAATTATTCCCGTCTCTATTGAGGGGTTATTTTGGAAACTTCCGTTTCCCTTATCCTGCATTCCTTGCTCTCCATATCCTCCTCTTGTCACTTTCCATTAGCGTTCCAGTCCACGATGTTCAAAGACTGACTCTAATCCCCCCCCCCCCCCGTCTTCACTCGTGAAAATGAGAGACGTCTTTGCACAAAAACACGCTGCCAATAACCATTATGTTGATCTGCAGATGAGCCGGTAATGTATTGAAACAAACTGGTGCAAAACTATTTTAGCGAACATTTCCGATCCGTAATTCTTTAATGGGCAGTAAGAAGGTCATAAGTCTAATTACTTCTCATTGATACTTGTGCCTTTCTTGCACCATGTAGTGGACACTAAAAGGGGCTAGATATTAATATATTTACTTCATTATATATACTTACCCTTCTTGCCGCCGTAAGTGAACAACAAGAAGAGTACAGGTCTCATTATATTTTCACATGACTTGTGGCTTTCTTACCGAACACCAAAGAATTATAACTAGAGACATGCAAAATTCGCGTTATTTTCTGACAGCTGACTAGACTCCAAGTGACTATAGGCTCGTTCGACGTCTCCCGCTGGCCGATATTGTCGTGACTTGCCGCGGAGAATGCTTATACGGTAGAGAGGCCAATCTCTGTAAAGACGTAACACACGTAAATTACAACATATGAAAGTTCGTGGCCAATTGAATGGCAGATTATGCTCTGTTATATATAGGAAAGTGAAGTTTAGTCTGCTACCAAATAATAACACGAATTTTGCATGTCTCTAATTATAACCAAAACAGAATCACAAACAGGCTGGGAATGTTCACTATTATGATTGTACCATGCACCAAAGTAAACACATATAAAGCCAATCCATTCCATGTTGACGGTTCCCAAGCAAGTGCCATATGCACAGTCAAATTCTGTTTGAGTACTTGTATTCAGTCTCTGATTGGAGCATTACTTCCCCCATGGCCGTTTTTTTTTTGTAGAAGGCCGGAGTCTCGGAATGTGGCGACGCTGCTTCGGGGGGCCTGCCTCGTCATTTCACATCTGTATTACTATTTACTCAGTGCACTCTAAATCTGAATTAGTGAATATTCACTGATTCACGCCTATGGACGGAGTAGTTTCAACAAATTGAATCAGTGAGAAACACTGCGAAATCGGTGACTATTCACTGATTCCGATAAAGAGTGCCAACATTCCACAAGTTAATTAGTGAATGTCCAAAGATTTTTCAGTAATTTTTCACTGATTCAATATGTGAAAAACTGTTCTTTGTAAACAACAAGAAAAACTGTGAATATTCACTGATTCATAATGAGATGTTGGCACTCTTAAAGGAAATCAGCGAATATTCACTAATTCAGATTTAGAGTGCACTGAGTAAATAGTAATACAGATGTGAAATGACGAGGCAGGCCCCCCGAAGCAGTATTGCCACATTCGAGACTCCGGCCTTCTACAAAAAAAATGACCATTGGGGAAGTAATGGTCCAATCAGAGTGTGTCTTGGGGTAGTACCCGCAAGTCATAGACGTGTGGTGTCGTAGTAACCTTATTTCTGATTGGCACAAACAAGTGAGAGACGTCTCTGTACAAAGGCAATCTGCCGACAAACATGAAGCGGAGATGCAGGCGTGCACGTATATATAGGTGCTTCGCAATAAAGTGGGGACTTTGAAGACCATCGTGTCTAGAATAAAATAATTTTAAAAAAATAATAATATTTATTGTGATCACTGACTTCAGTTTTGACTACGATATCATCTATACACTCTAACTGTTACTTACGTTACTTTGTTGAAGTTACAAAGTTGCATGAAAGTATAACTTATCTGTAGCAGGGTTTCAAAAGTACTCACTTTATCCTGAACCAACTATAAGTAGAGATCTATGATGTTCGCACAAAGATTTCTACCCCAACTTGTTTCAACGACTTACGTGCACCTAATGCAGTTTTGCTTCATTGTTGTGGACAGCTAATTTCCGCGGAAAGAGTACACGTCTGCAGTTCTGCTTCACGGTCAGTGATTAGACGTTTTAACTGTCACGAGTGGTGGGGTTCTACCCGCCAATCATAGACGTGCAGTGTTGCAGGAACCTTATTGTGATTGTCTCAGTGTAATGAGAGTAGTCTCTTCGTAAAGGCACGCTGCTCAGTAACCATGAAGAAGGGACAACTACAGGCGTGCATGTAAGGCACTGAAACCAAGTGGGGCAAAACTATTTTCGGGAAAATCAGCTGTCCCTATTCATTGTTATTGGCAGCGTGTCTTTTTAGATAGACGTTTCTGATTTGACTCTACCAATTAGAATAAGGCTACTGTGGTACCACACGTCTGTGCTTTGCAGTAAGACTCGTAACAATTATAAACAGCCAATCACTGACCGCGATGAACAACTACGATGCGCACACGAGGCACAACAAACTGATGCACAGATCTTTTCACAAAGAATTGGGTTCCCTAACTACAAGGCATTGAGACCAGCTGGTGGGAAAGTCTTGTTACTTAAGTCTGGAGTCCGTATGGTTCAGGCATAGGTTGAGACAATACGACGCGAGAGAGTAGCTCGCCCTCGGAGGAGATGTCCCTTCACATCCTGTGTGTCGAGACGTTAACACGCAGAGTCCTTGACTGGAGAGCTCTCGTGTGGAGGCATTACACCACCAGAAGTCGGCAGGATATACCGTTGTGTAAACGTGTCGTACGTTCGCTGCGAGAGCAGGCACGCGCAGCTGTAAGCGTGATACCGTCGCGTATGTTGACACTCGGCGTCGACGAGGAACGTGGAGACACTTTTCTTGTAATCTGCTTCGTTGAATGATTGGTAGGGACGCCTGATTTCCACGAAACGATTCCATTTTGCATCTTGGAACACTTTATATTACGTTACTTTAAGTAAATGATGTTATGTTAGGTCTGGCTAGGTTTTCGTTGATAAGGTCCACTTCAGTGATTGGCTGATATCTAGAGACCCGGAAATTTCGAGAATTCGTGTGATAAGACGTTAGATTTCAAACTCCTGTACACATCAATTACTTTCGCGATTGGTTAACTGTTAATGAAACTCTTCTGCTAGGTCTGTGAAACAATGGCAGACCTGCATGAAAACACACGCTGATTCCCGCTGCCTTGTGTTCGACTGGCCAGTCACTGGAGCAGCACCCAATGAACAAGAAGCTGCGGAGACCAGCTAGCAGGACGTTGAACCCGCGATATTTCCGGACTACACATAAGTACCGGAAAAGTTAGCGAGATGTTTTTACTGCAGGCTAAAATTCAAGCGCATTCGACTCACAGTGCGTTGACACTCCCTGGAAAACATTCAGTTGCTAACTAGCCTGCAAGCAAACAAGGGCCGAATTCCAAAATAACTGGTCTGATGTGAAATTGGGTTACTCACTGAGGCAATCGCCAACGGAAAGAGAGTGTATACCGATAGGTCTTTATCTTTTTAACTTGAAGGCCACTGAAAAAGCCTACTTTTTTTGTCCCTGGTTAGTATTACAGCCTTGAAACTCTTTGTATTCCAAGAAAGATACGAAATAAACATGGACAAATTGCAAGAAAAGTTTTTTTTTTACGTACAGAAAAATTCGTAGAATAACATATCCAAAATCCACCGAAATCCACCTTCCGGTTAATTCTTTTTTCCGGAATTTGTTCCGGAAAAGTGGAAAAAATTAATAAGTCGAAATCGGTGCATCTCACGACAAAACTTGTAGAGACAAAAATTAAATTAAAGAGCACAACATTTACCATTACATGTCCAAAATGCACGAAAATCCGCTTATAACTTCTTATTTTTTTCCATTATTCGTCCCGGAAAAAACATTAAAAAAATTAAATAAATCGAAAACGACGTACTTTACAGCAAAATATTTCCGATCAAAAGGTAAAGTGCCCAGCATTTACCGTCATATATTCTAATTTTATACTTTTTCACATAAAATCAGTTTTTTTTCCTTCAGAATTTGTACCGAAAAGGCTATAGTACAATAAAATCGAAACCGCACATCGTATAAACCCTATGGAGAACAAAATAATAATAGAAAAAAACCAAGCACACATAAAATGTCTCATATTGTATTAACAATGTTCTTATGTCCGCTTAAAAGTAATCAACCTTTTGTAACACACTGTCACATTCTCTGCCATAATAAAAGAAAATGAATTAAATTTTCTGATTTTTAATACACAACAGTAATACGAGCCAAATAGATGATGCCACTGCTTTCACAAAACTATTTATTAAGGTAATTAAAATTTGCCAGCAAAGAGAGAAATAAAATATTGCTACCAGTCATTAAAGATTAAAAAAAAAAAAACTGAGTTCATCCAGCTAGTTTCAGTTTTAAATTTGCCATAGTAGCCTATGTTGCAGTGCTTTGAAATTGAAGATTTTAAAAGGTCATAAGGTAGAGCATTAAACCTTTCTCGTGGGTATAATTTAGTTGAGTAGGTAAAATTTACACCTGCTTTATGTTCATTAAAAAAAAAAAATTGCACTTATCTTGTAGATCTTCCATGTAGTGTTTGCAAACCTAGGTAGTCCTCTGGTACACCTATACACCTCTTGCTGCCAGTAGTTTAGTATATGACAATTTTACTAAACAATTGTAGGTTTTCACATACTTTAACCATCAGCATTCTTTATCTTGTCATACTCAAAACAATCTCAGAGCATTGTTTAAAACAAAACAAAACTCAGTGCTAATTGCACTAGGAGCGATTTCAAAAAGATAAAGTATCCATAGAGCTTATGGATTTGAATCTAACTGGCTGACAAGGAATAGCAAATAACAACATAATTTACCAGAATTAAATGAAAACAATCACAATGAAATAATATTAATTTTAAAACAATAAACATGGGTATTACTGAAATTAAGCTGGCAAATCACAAACTTGATTAATAAATAATAACAATACTAATATACAAACATCATGTATTACCTAGGGCAGGACACGTTACACTTTCAATATTCCGGGTTTGTCAAAGGGAACAACATTTTAAAACGGCAATATACCGAAAACGATACATCGCACATCAGAACATGTGTGACAATAACTAAATGACAGAAAATTTTACCTAATAAAAGTAACATTTACCAAAATATACTAAAATATTATCATATGGATTTTGGTATTTTTCGCGGAAAAACCCTATTCACGGCTTATCTTGTTTGAGTCCACTGCAGGAAATACCAGTATATTTAGGTCTACTTAATATACGACTGATTTCATCCCCATTCCCTTGTAGTATGTTTATGTCTTACTGTTATGACCCTTTCATGTGTGAAATAGAAAAACGCAAATAAAATAATGTGAATGTGTGTCTGTAGGGTTTTAGCAGAATTTTAGTTTTCAGTTTAATGCCATCTTCCCGACTTATTTTCACAGACACACGTCTTATTATTTCTTTTGTGCAGAAACTAAGCAGGGTGCCATAATCAAAAATATTAACCCCCAGTCTTGTGCCATGCAGCGAGTAGATAGATCCGAGAAATGTGACTGAGCACAGTTGACAGTATTAGTGTTTTTTTTTGTGCCGGTGGGCTGCACTCTTGCCTAGTGTTCCATTAGACATTTCATTTATAACGAATTGTGACGAACTTGATATATGCTGTATAAGTATTTTGTGTGGTTTCATTTTCGTTAAGGCTACTAGAGACAGCAAATTTATAATGCGGATAACGTTTATGTAAAACCGTTGGAACATGCCACAAAAATTGTAAAGGGCCGTGTTAGCAATTTGATGAACGGATTATTAAAAAAAACTAAGTTGGCTCAATTGAACAGTGATATACGTGTGTATTTTGTAATGACCATATTAAATCTAAACAAACTATTAAAGTAACAAGAAAGGGTTTAATAAGAATAAATTCTGTATCACGCGATGTAGGGGTCCATCATGTACGTTTGTACGTTCAGATTGCAGAAAAAATGTCACAGTTGTGAGGCGCATAGCTCAGTCGAAGAGAAAATTACGTGCAGAATCCGATAGAGAGCCTGTCTCGATTTCTCCAAAAAAAAAAAAAAATGCGTTCCTCAGTTACAAAATTCTGTTCTTATTGCGGACAGAAAGTACAGTTGAAGATCCTGTAACAGAAACACATGCGGTGAAAACCGACGCTGAAAGGTTTGAAAAAAAAAAAAAAAAAAAAAAACTGTGAAAAGTGTATGTAAGGAAAGAAAATATGATAAATGGCTAGGGATGTACTTGGACGTTTCGAGTGTTTTAACGAACTTTTTTCAGCTGATGCTGTATATCATAACAAGTGCGATGTTAACTTCCGTACTTTCCGAGAAATACCTACAGTTTTCCAAGGAGTTTTATAGCACCTATGCTACACAACAACTGACTGAAAAGAAAGGTCGCCCACGAGATGAAGAGAGGAATCTGGTCTTCCTTAAAGCAATGGAGGAATTTGAAATGGATGAAGAACAGGCAAAAACAATTGAAGAATTACAGGACGTGATGAGAAGACATTTAAAAGACGACTTAGAAGCTTATTGAGAAAAATGTATGATGACAAGAATTTCTTAGCATTTTCGTTGTAAAGCGTTGTTTTCTAAAAAGCGTGGGTCTTGTCTTCGGATTGGTACAGTTGGTACAGTCTCATCATGAGAAACGACTCTGCACAAAGATAACCCCCAAATAACAATGCACCAGAGATGTAGATGTGCCGTAAGGGCATTGACAGAGAGAGAGAGAGAGAGAGAGAGAGTTGGCCTAGCATCCTTGAATATGCTTGGCTTTCTTTACGGATTCACTTACATGATATGTTCGTTGGAAAGAAATTTGCTGTGCAGTCATTTTCTGTACGTACTTCAACTCCCGTGCTTTTGTTAGTAAATGCCTGAGATTTAGTCGCAGATTTGCATGAAACATGTCCTCAATCCGGCGTTGGGGATGCGTGTTGCATACAAGCACATGTCTTGGGACCTTTGCAATGTGTCTAACGGAGTAAAACACCCACGTGATTGATTAAAAAAAAAACAATGTAGAGTAAAAACGTAAAGTTATTGGACACATACCAACTATTTATACGTTCCTTTAAAGGACACATAATGGTGTATGTATGTTGACGTATTATTTGTCTGTGTTATTTTTCTGGTTAGTGTCAATTGAGTGGAAACATAATTTAGATGGTACGGTGGTCGCCTATACTTGGTACACCTGCAAAGCGCTATTAACGCGACCCATGATTGCAGGATTGCCGCATCGAATGCAGTGACCTTCAATTAGAGAAGGCTACGTCACAAAGTAATTTTTATGAAAAAAAGCGTGCAAAATAAATATATACTTACTTATTTACAACATGCATAGATCTTGTATGTTCAAATAAAACTTTAGCATTGTCCATTTTATGGCTGCATGTTGAAACACATTATTTGGTTTATTCGAACTCATCAAAAATATCTTGTTGCAAGTAGTTAGCAAACAAATTATTTCATAAATAATATTTGTGTACAGTAATTTATATTAGGTGAGTAGAAGTTTAAACATGTTAAAGACAAAAACGTCTACATACTAAATGGATTTTTTACGTTCTCTAACTAATTTACAGCGACCGAAAATATTCAAGGATTCACTATTCTATAGGCTAGCTTTCATAAATATATGTGTACCCAAGCAGAAAACAGGTGTTCATTGGCTGCTCGCTTACACAGTGATACTACGCAATTGGGCCTGCATTTATTTGCTTCGTTATTATTGGCTCGGCGTCCTTCAAGAGGTGTTCAGTAATGCAACAGCCAATTCCGAAAGTTACGCGAGATTACAGTTGTTTTGAGTCCTAGCTTGTGACCAAAACAAAACGCAAATTTTTCAGATATCTTCAAATAAGTCAAGGTCCAATGGCGAAAGTTATACGATCTTACAGTTCATTGAATGGACGACTTGAAGTACACGCCCCCTAACGTCACCGCTGAAGAAAAGTACTGTGGGAAACAAAGCTTGTTTACAAACATGCTGATTTGTTAGTTGGTAATTGCAGAAAGCGAAAATGTTGCGCATTCATATATTTGCACGCAAGGATAAAAAATATTAGTTTCTACTTCATGGTTAAGATACGCAAAAACATAAGATTAACGTTTACCTGAAAAAACCGGCAAATTCCAAACAAATAATCAATTTTCTTGACGCACGTCTCATCCAGGACATTTGACGCCAAACAGCTAAATGAAGGTTATGTTCGGCTGCGGTATCCATGGAGATAGGAATTGTATCCCACACCTGACTGAAGCTCCGCCTCTTTTCAAGTCGTCCATTATACTTGCACAGAAGAAAACGCTAATTTTTCAGGTCCCTACTAATTTAACGGAAATTTTTTTACGGTAAGGAGGGATAGAGAGAGAGAGAGAAAGATAAATAGAGTGAAAAATCGAGAAAATGTTTAGTACCAAAGTAGTCCCTGAAGCACTCTAGCATGTTGCGCCTCATATTATTGTACGACGATAACTTGAGACGGTTCGAATGATTTCGGAGAAATAACAATTGGTCGGTATCGACGTACACGTGTTCTCATTGGTCCGGTTAGATGTGAAAACACGAATAACGGAATAAGAACATATGACGTGTAGATACTACATTGTAACTAAGCAAACAGTCAAATTTTCGCGAGATGAATCACTCTCTTTAAAGGTAAGGTTTTGGTCGTAACGCACAGCAGTGGCTTGGACGCATGTCGTCGATGCTTGCCCGGTGCTGTACCCCGCACAGTGTACCGTAGTGGCGCGTGTGCTGTCACGCTCCGTGGCTTGTGTCACAAGCTGTACCGCACTTCCGACATCAGGGGTGTCCACTCCCGCGGCAGCGCCCAGCTACGTTTAGCGACGCACGCTTTTTGGACACCCGAATTTCTGGTTTACTTTGTGGTAGTTTGTTATACCGCCAGTTTACGAAAGTATGTTACAAGTTTGGAAGACGATTCCTTGTAAAAATGAGGTACAGTTATACCATGAAAATTTTTGACTTGCGCAAATCTTAGCCGTGGGGAAAAAAAAAGGGGGGAGGGTCAGTTCCTGCCATATTCAAATTTTTCAATTGCGGTGTAAGTTCCATGCAATGGCATTTATTAAAATTTACCATCTGACATGGCCCAGGCATTACTTTATTAAGCATTATCTAATTGTCATATCTTCTTTACCTTTCTTAGTTTTTTAAAAGTAACCTCTCGGAGGAAGAAAGTCATCTTTTTCTACGGATGACCACGTGTATAGTATAAGCAACGGTAGTCGAGCAATACTAACTTTATACAGTGTAAGAAAGTATTCCCTCTACCTTTTCGATGCATAAAACATTATAGAATATTTGTAGGAGAAATTTAATGCAGAAGTTGCATCATTGCAAAATGGCGGGTACTGATCCCCCTTAAGGGGGAAATTCACGGCTAAAAAAATTGCATTAAAACATTTGTTATGATAATCAAAAGCAAGGAGAAATAAATAATGATTTACCGTGTGTGGTTTAATAACAACATATGCAATCTGAGCAAAAATTATTTTGTATTCTTTCCACCATTACCTTCAGTAGATAATGGATTGGTCTAGACTTATTTTTTGCATAGAATTTTTTACCTTTTCACTTTTTGTTGTTAAATGACACGGTTTGTAGCAGGAGGCCCCAAAGAACAAAAAAAATCGCGTTGTCGCAACACACTCGAGTGAACTGTTTTCAATAAAGTGGAAGTAGAAAATTTTAAGTCTTGCAGGTAGGCAACATGCGATACACATGAGGTTCGAACAACCCATTGTCTAACAAAGGTGAAAATTATTCAAAACAGTGCTCCACAGATGCAGATTTTAACGCACCCGGAATGTCTATGTTCATCTCTTTACTTTTAATTATATTAACAAATAATGGTATCCAACGTCCATTTTCACAAAATTTGTAAACATACTTCACTGAACACTCTGTAAATTTACAAAGTATCTCTTGGGAATAAAATTACGAGGTAACTTTTAATAAACACAAATAATCCCAAGGGAAATATCTCAACACTAACTATACAATACGTAAAGCTGATGTAGTGCATGAACTTACAAATGCAGTAGAATTTATGGGACGTTCAGAAATGAAATGCCTTAACTCAAGAGATAGTATTTTTTTATAGATTCTTTATAATACAAAAGCCGTCCACACTTATGTTCAAGTATCTTATATGCAGAGCCATGACAGTAAATATGGTCTTACGGAAGTTTGAACAGCCAGCAACCATGCCCCTTCTTTTCTGACTTAATACTCCAATTTTTTTGTAATTTCTGAAAGGCGATAGAATTGTGTTTTTACTCAGAGCTTATCTTTAGCAAATTAAATAAAGAGATTTATTTTAATAGTTAATATTGAAAAAAAAACATAAACATTTGTGAATTATCAATTCAGTTACGGCATCTATGCCTATTTGTTTCTCTATGTATTACTGGGTTCTTTAAGCTCACGAACGTCTGGGTATTTGCACTTTTGTCCTCTTCTCTATCTTTTTCTCAGCGGTTCTTTTTTTGACGCTTCAGTAGCGGCATGAGTTGGGGCACAGAACGTGCTGAGAGCAATGTAAAACGACCAAGCGCGTAAGACATGTTACAGTATGAACAAATGTAAATATCATTTCATGCACCTACTTCTATGCAACCAATCACACTCGCGTGCTCGCACCGCATAGTATGCCAGGAGTCGGACTCCAAAATTTCGAACACATTCAAATATCATACAAATACTTTTGCGGATGCAGTTGTAAATGACAATTGTATTAAACTTTTTCTTTATTAGCTGTGTCTCAGTTTGAGCATTGAAAAAAAGAACAACTTATACTACAAAATCGTACAGTTTGTTAAGATGTTGTTTAAATAAATTGACAAACACCGCAGACATATTTCTTACAAAAATGTGCTGCAACCACAATTTCGACACGAATTAAAATTTAGTTATTGCTAAACATAGCGCATTCCGTATAGCTGTGCACATTTGATCGTTTCACAGAGGTTAAGTTGCTTTATTCATGACCTTTTTGGTAAAACTTGTACAACATTGTTCTTACATCGAAGAGGCATATCGCGCTTGAGATGCACTTTTTGAGCATTCTCTTGGCTGTCAGCAGCAAAAGAAACCCATTACAAACAAGAAATACGTTAAACGGCCTAGTCCATTAATGTACCAATAGCGCATTATTTTGTTTATGACTTACATGATTGTAGTTTAATAATTATTTTCAATGTGGCTTAGTTGTTTTTTCACTTGCATATACCAAGGCTCCAATAATCTACACCAATGACATCATGCTTTCTGTGGCAGTGTAATACATAACACTGCTTTATGGGTAAAACTTACTGGGTGGTGTTGTGTTTGCGAAATATGTTTCTATGTATCATATTATTAGTTTTTCACTAGAATATACCAACATTGCACTAATATACACTCAAGGCATTATATTTTATGTGCCATTGTTAGAAAAAACTGTACTTATTTTTTAAAAGGTGTAAATTCCAGTAACATTATTAATTTCTAAAAAATAAAATATAATTGCGTGTCTATGTCAGTTATGTTTCATATTATTCCACACACACTATACTTTCAATTTATCCATTATTGATGACCTGTTTCACTCCCAGATCCACTATTTTTTTTTTTTATGTTGTTTCCTAGCAATCTACTCACTTGGACTATGTCCCTTTCGCATATTCCTAAAAAAATGCTAACACAGAAAATAAAATTTTAAAAAATTCCAAAAAATGTTTTTTAAATACAAATATTTTTTATTCTTTATTTTTATGAACATGACATTGTAGCCTGCAATGTCTTTATCCGCTGTGATTTTTTTAGATTGGCGTATCAGTTGGTTTTAGTGTAGTCATTAAAACGGAAACATGCAAAATATGACTTTAACAAGCTATTACGTGAAAAATATGAGATATAAAAAATTTCATAATAGCTAAATTTAGTCACGTTTTGTGTCTGAAATAAGAAAAAAAAATATATGGTACAAATAAAAAATTAAAAAAATGGTGATGAAAATTGTGGTAGTCGCGCCCGTAAGAGAATATCGTAGTCACTGATTTTTGGTGAAAAATAAATGCACGGACATGTTTCATTGCCTTACTTGTACATCTGCAGCTCTCTTAGTCGTGGTCATTGGCAGAGTGTCTTTGTGGAAAAGCGCCTCTTATTTGATTGTCCAATCAGAATAGGGTTTCTGCCACACCACACGTCTACGGTTTGCAGATAGAAGCCCAATATACGAAGAGATAAAACATCCTATCACTAACCATGAACCAGAACTGTAGGTGTGCACATAAAGCACTGAAATAAGTTGGTGCAAAATTGTTTTCACAAAAAATCAGAGGATCATATTATTTTGTACAAATATAAAATTATAAATTTTTGACACTTAAACGGCCCTTGGATGTCTGTGTAGCAGCGACTATAGGGACCTCGAAAGCTGTAAGTTGACGTCAGAGTGGAGTCGTACCATTACTGCACATCCAACGAGAAGCGGTGTCATTTCCCTGGAACTGATTGCCTTTCACGTGACGGTTATTTTCTGCCGTGCTGCGCTCGAAACACAATCTTCACGATTCCTCTCGGCCACGGATTCAACGGCAAGTATTCGAAAACAGTGTTGCCGGTTCCAGTTCAAAAAAATAAAAAACTTGCGAGGATTCAAACAACATTCACTAAATTACCTTAAAATATATAGAAAATGCCTTATCAGTAAGGCTGCTGATAATTTTTTTTACGTGTTACGAAGCTTTCGTTTATCTTGTTCATAACCGACGTTTTTCTTTCGTTAATGGCGTGTTCTTATTTTACTGGGCCAGGTCAATTCTAAAACGCTGATGCACAACTACTGCACGATTGTGATTCGTTAGAAAACTTCGAAACAATGCCGCATATCCGTCGTCCATTCATATAAGGTTTGGAACGTTCTCTGGCACAAAAGATTCTTGATATTTTCCAGTAAAATAAGATAAAGTGGTTACATTAAATGCATTAAACAATGGGCATGATAAAGACACTTCATTTTAATTATTTTGTCTACTTCATTGACAAATGTACTAACGTTAAAATCTAATTTAAAAAGACGTGCTAATCTAGGCTAAAAATTCCGCTGCCAGCTAAACTGAATTGTTGCCTGCTATAAGTTTTTAAATTCCTCTAAACTTATTCGATAGTTCTCTTCAAGAAGCCTGGTGCAGTGGATAGAGCACTCGCCTCCCACCAAGGTGATCCGTGTTCGATTCCCGGCGGGGTCGGTCCCCGGATTTTCGCATGTGGGAATCGTGCCGGACGATGCCTCTGGTCGGCGGGTTTTCTCGACGATCTCCCGTTTCCTCCATCCCTTCATACTCACATCATGTCAACCATAACCAGTGCTGAAGACATAGAAGTTAATGCTAACCAAAATATCTTCACTTCATTTAAGGAAGCCGACAATAACGCTCGATTGCTTGACAGTTTTCATACTTATTTTCTGTAATAAATTCTGCTTTAATGAATGTTACATTCTTCCGCGACGTCAAACTTAGGTATAGTCTTCAAGAACCTGGCCAGGAATGTATTAGAGTATGATCTGTATTTATGTCACAATTTTCTTTTGGTGTTTTACCCGTAAGTCAGGTATTGATGGTCACATGAATGCCGTATTCAATCTTCTTCAGCGCGACAAACATGACTACGAAATAGTGACATTTCGTGTTGAACTTACAAGCTTTTAGGATCACATCTCTACCGAGATGAATTAGTGTGACCTGCTGTTACTAGGAGAGGTCTAGTGTAATAATATTTGCTTATTTCATGTTTCGATTGGAATAAAACCGCAAGAAATTGGACTGAAAAGTGACTCCTGTAGTGTACGAGTCCCTATTTATGCTATTTTAGTAAGTTTTATTTATTTTTTTAAATCCTGAAACTGAACAGTTACTTACAAATGTTGGAAATTGTTTGTATTATGTAACCTTTTTTTTATTATATGTTTGTATAATTTGTTCAGTTATTAACTTTAAGAAAGTCTAGTTTAGTTGATATTTTTCTAATATTATAGAAACTTTTTGTTTTGAAAAAAATTATGCTACATAGTACAAACAGTTTCTATGTCACGGTTTTGCGATACCTGTTCCCTCTCAGGATTTAAAAATTTAACTTGCTAAAACAGCATTAATAGAAACCAGTTGCCTTAAGGAGAATTATGTATGCTAAGCCTTGTTTGAGAATACAGGTTTGATTTTTGAATAAATGTTATGTTTCTTAATGTGTAATTTAAATTTTTAGAAGTTAATTTGCTTCCTTCAAAGCCTTTTTGAACATATATTTATACGGCAACTACAGACATTATTTAAATTAATGTATTTTTATGGTAATTAAGGATATGGATACAGGTAATGACTTGAGCTAAAGGTTTAAAGGATTCCTCTGCGGTAACTGTAAAACAACTATAAAGTAAGTTTGTCACAAATATTAAAATTTTCATTAAAAACATTGTTATGCTCAGGACAACTTTAAATATGTAAGTAGCTCAATTTACTAAGTAAACATTTTATTATCGCTCTCTATCTTTCACTGAGTATGATGTAACTAAACACGCGTGTTTTGTAGCGGGCATTCTGATAGTGTGCAGTACTTCTGAAATCCTCATAAATTCTTCATGTAGCTACCAACTTTGTTGCCAGAAACGTAACTTCCAACATATTACCACAGTGGCCGCTCTGGTAGGCACCATGGGCGGTTAAACTTTTTTTTTCAATGCACCTGTGGTATAAGCGGTTCGGGATAAAGTGAACACTAAAAGTAGCCCCTGTAAATTTTCTATTTTCAGCCAATTCGTATCTTTCCACGTGTAACGGCTAACGAAGGGATGTGTCTAACCTCTTTGGACACGTCACTTGATGTTTACGCATGTAAGATAAATTGTGCAGTCGGTAGGAACCGTTATAGTTTGATAAATAAAAGTTGATTAACTATACCAAATTCAAATATGTCTATTTCAGTTGATTATATTTTAGTATTGTTGTATTTAAGTAAGAAAATGCACGGAACTATCTTCGGCAAATTGCTGCCAACCATGCAAGCAGTAAGGTAACTATTGTTATTGTTGAATAATACGCAGTAACGGCTAGTGATATTTTTCAAACGACCTATAGGGATTCTTGATTTTTGCAAAATAGTTTACTGTACCACAATGTTTCAGCGCCTTATGTGTGAAAATCTGCATCTCAGCTTCGTTCTTGTTGGCAACATGCCTTTGTATGGAGCCGTGTCGTCATTTATTTGACTGTGCCAATCACAACAAGTTTACTTCAACACCACACGTCTGTGATTGGCGCTGAGAACTTAAAATAATCCAATCACCAACCACGAGGCAGAGTTGCAGAAGTGCATGTAAGGCATTGAAACAAAGTGGTGGGAACGTTTTTTCTCGAAATTCAGGGGTCATCAACGTTAAGGGTATTCAAGAGTTTGTTTCTATAGTTTTATGAAGTAGTATTAGATTTGTAGACAATGTTTGTGAGTACATCTTTTTTCTTACGAAAATATTTTATCTCGTATGGTTTTCTCATAACGATGAGTTAAAGTCAATATTTGCATCTTACGCTTCCATCCAAATAGTGAAAACAAGTTGAGATTACTTAACGAAATAACTCACATTGAAATAACATATCTCGGCCTACATAACCTAATATTATAAAAACTCACGTGAACAACTTTTGTATGTCAAAAAATTGCCATTAACAATTATTTTATGTACTTTTGCGATTTTTTAATAATTAAAAATAATGCATTATTGATTTATTCATGTTTGGTTACGTAACCCAAGAAAAGTTATTTCACTTTGAATTATTTCATTTGAGTAAGTTAATTAGTTTTCACTATTTGCATGGCAGCGTATCATACAAATTTTAATTTTGACGCACCGTTATGAGAATACTATGTGAACAAAAATGGTTTTGTAAGAGAAAACTGTACTCACAAGTGCCGTATGCAAAACTCAGACTATTTCATGAAAAAATAACCTTATGATTTTATATAACTTGAAAACTCCTGAGGGGGTGTGTTAGAGACTAAATTTAATTTGTTGATTTTCTGCAATAATATCTGCTTTAATTTTTTTTTTTTTGGTAAATATGGGAACGTTGAGGCATAAAATATATTAGTGTTGTATTTTTTATATGATAGTATTGTTCTACGTTCATCTTAATTTGGCCCTGTAATTATTCTTGAAAGTATGCCTATAATTCTCCTTGCGATGTTTCTGCATGACTAATTAATGAAATATTCAATTGTTATTTATGTCAAGTAGTTTATCAAGACTACATCTCATATCTCATAACCTGAATAAACGTTATGGCCCCAAAACTGAAAAATACAAGTCATTATCTAACACCCCCCGTCTAAGTGGGGCAAAATAGTAATTTTATATATGTATTAAATAGTGTTAGTTTTGTACAAGTTACTTAGGAGTACATTTTTCTCTTACGAAAAAAAAAAAACTCAACCAGTTTTCCAATAATGGCATTTCAAAATCGAAATGGACATGTTTTTAGTTCTGATAAGCCGTAGAAACCGAAGAACATAAAAAAATTTAAAAATTAACGCTGAAAATACGTATCACGGGCGACTACTTGGCATGTTTTAAAATCCACAACAAAGTATTTTCGTGTTAAAAAAAACTAGAAAGCGACAAAAAAATTTAAAATTTAAGAATTGTTCTTGTATTGCCATTATGGAAAAACTGGTTGCGCTAAATTTTTCCCTGTAAGAGGTAAATACACTTCCAGGTAACATCTTCAAAACTAGTTCTATTTCATTAAAATGTAAAATGACGATTTTCTCCCCCACTTGAACACTTTTAAGGTGGCACTGCTTAGAGGTCAGAAAACATTCCCTCACGCAGACTCGGCGTGCCTTAGCCCTTGTTCCTGGAACAATCCCATGACACAGGCGAGCATTCACGAGAGCATCACGAGAGTATTATCACCGCACTATCAGCACGAGGGAAATCGATAAGAACGCCCGCCCGCCCGCCTGCCCGCCGCCAGAGATACGTATGGGAATATCATTACGCCCCGGGAAAGATATAACAGCTAGGCAGAAACATAGTGTTGCTCTGGTTAAGAGCTATTAATACCTAGCACGGGAAAAGCTATAAAGTCGATTACAAAACGTGCCTTACACACCGCTTCGCCTCTAAGCGTAGAGTAATTAAACTAGTGTGCAGTGTTTCCGTAGAAAGTGTTTTTCAATGGAAATTTAAACGGCCTGGTTTTTTTTCCAGCTACAGCTACGTTAAGGGCGCAGTCTACCGCAATTTTTATCATCCTTATTTTATCTTGTATTTGTACCAAATATTCTTTTTCTTGTTTTAAATACAAAAGATGACTAAATTTGGCTTTTATGAAAAATTTTTATCTCTCATAGTTTTCGCGTAATGGCTTGTTAAAGTCATATTTTGCATTTTTCCGTTTTAACGACTACACTAAAACCAACTGATATACCAAACTAAAAAAAATCACAGTGTATAAATACATTGCAGGCTACAATTACATGCTCATAAAATTAAATAATAAAAATAATTTGTATTTAAAAAAATTGAAATTTTTAAATTTTTATTTTCAGTTTCAGCATTTTTTAAAATTCAAATAATTTTTATTCTTTAGTTTTATGAGCATGTCATTGTAGCCTGTAATGTCTTTATCCACTGTGATTTTTTTTAGTTTGGTTTATCAGTTGGTTTTAGTGTAGTCGTTAAAACGGAAACATGCAAAATATGACTTTAACAAGCCTTTACGCGAAAACTGTGAGAGATAAAAAAATTTCATAAGAGCCAAATTTAGTCACAAATTGTGTCTAAAAAAAAAAAAAATATATCTGGTACAAATAAAAAATAAAAAAAAAATTGTGATGAAAATTGCGGTAGACCGCGCCCTTAAAAAGCCATTTTCTCCACTTTTGAGGACCTTGCAATCATGTATTCGATAAGCGGGCGGTGTTTATAAAACAACAGCGACGTAGTTAGAAGTGAGGCCTATTTCCTTAGGTAAACGCAATGTAAACACGTTTAATAGTTATACATAAGAAAAACACAATTCATACCACGCTACAGGACAGGTCTGTGCTGCATCCAACTAACTCTTTAAGGCCATGCCATAGCCATCTTTAGTAGAAGGCCGCGGCCATAAATCTGGCAACACTGCCAAGAAGGGTCATTTTAACACTTTTTTTAGCTCTCCAACGGCAATGGTTGTCCCTGATTCGTCGGCGTGTAGACAAAAGATTTATGGCCGCGGCCTTCTACTAAAGATGGCTATGGCCTTGCTCTTTAGCTTTGCAGTGCTTCCGAAAATATTTTTTTTTCAAACGCAAATTAATAAATACATTAAAAATTCATTTTTACAGATTTAAGACTTATCATAGTTTGTATCTGAATTTCTCTATTGCAATACACCAAACGGATTTTTAGATTTTTGCCGAACATGTTTAGAGCGTGTGAAGTCTAGAATAGCGGAGCGTTCGCATGGGCCCGAGTTTCTTCGCAATTAACGACAATTATTTTTAAAAACATAAATGGGAGCCGATATCGTAAAATCGCTTCGTAACTTTGTTATGGCTGATTTAAACTGCGTACTGTAATTTTTTCGAGTCAGAAAACTGCAAAATAGTTGCTAATTAGTTAATTAACGAAATTTCCTTTTAATTGATAAATTAGCTCTACTTTTTTTTTTTTTTTTTTTTTTTTTTTTTTTTTTTTTTTTTTTTAGTTTGAAGCAAGAAAACGGGGAGGGCGATAAGTCGACTCCAATACGTGCGTTCAACACCGTTTCGCCTCTAAGCGCAGAGCAGTAAACTAGCGTGCAGGGTCATCGTATAAACTGTTTTTCAATACGGCTTTAAGCGGTGACCCTATTATTTTATCTGTGGAAAGTATGAGGTAAAGTCCAACGCAGGTCGTCATCATATTGTTTTACAGTTACGGTTGGTAGTTTTCCAGATACAGCAATCTAAAAAAAAAAGCCATTTTTACAACTTTTGAGAAGCTTGGTAATTACGTTTTTAATAAGCAAGCGGTATTTTTAAAAACGCTAGAGACATAGTTTTAAGTGTTTGTTATTTTCGTAGACACACATATTGAAAACACGTTTAATAGTTATACATGAAAAAACACTTTTCGTACCACGCTGCATCACATCTCATGCGCCAGGTCCAACTAACTCTTAAAAGGAATTGATCCCTGTCGGACAGGTTTTGCGGTTTTTCTTATAAATCAGGGAATAGACACATTCTTTTACTTTTTTCACGCTGACAAGGCATAGTTTACTGTTTCATTCACTTTTTGGAATCCATATGGCATTGTTTCTGTTAATGTTGCGGCCTCTGTAGTCGCTCGCGTAAATAAAGCAATTTTTCCTTTTCAGCTGTTTCCCGTTGCAAAATAATGAATATTTTATGGTTCCAGCAATTACAAAAAATCGATTAAGTTTGCATCTATGCCTTGTCGTGACAACAATTTTGATACATCGACTGGAACAGAAGTTATCGAGAAGAGACAGAAAAATTCAAGGTGGTAGGGATCAATACCCCTTAAGGACGACACACCACGATCATCACGCCTCATTCTAGTCTTAGGGGATGTGAGAGATATTGGTCAGAGCTTAACATCGAGGTCTTTAGCGCCGGTGAGGGATGACACGAGGTCAGTGTGGATAAGGTTAATTCTACTACAGGTTAGAAAGAAAATGTATTTTTATTATGGGGGAATATGGTGCAAAGAAAATTTCTGCTGCTAGTTTCACTGCTATCGCTAAGGGACCAGAAAAACACAAAACCGTAGGAAAATTAAATTTAAATACGGTTGGAAATGATTGAAGTCAATTTTAAAGTCAAAATAGACGAATCTCGGGTTTTAAATTACCAACTTTTGAAACTTAAAATTCACGAAAGCTCTGTGATTGGTCAGTTTGCACACATTACCTATGCCAGTGTTCAAGAGGCAAAATTTTCGCTGTGATGAACGTTTAATATTGCTCTTCCTAACCTCTAGCAGAATTACCCTTAATATGAGGCAGTGCCGGCATGACGGAGCGGAGGAAACGGGAGCTGCCAGAGGAAACCCGCCGACCAATGGCATCGTCCGGCACGATTCCCACATGCGAAAATCTTGGGACTGACCTCGCCAGCAGTCGAACCCGGATCACCTTGGTGGGAGGCAAGAGTCTGACCTCTCGGCTACTGCGACCCCCTGTACGAAATAGATTGGGCGATAAGGTGCCACTGACAGACGTATATTAAGACACAGCTATATAATTGTATTTGTGTGAAATATGACGTAAAGTTTAAGGCGTGTTTTTTTGTTTTTGTGTTTTTTTGTTTCTAATCCGGTTTTGTATTTCCCAGTTACGACATGTTTTCGGCATCACTGCCGCTTGCGTAACAGGACAACCCTCTTGTACCTGATCCCGAAGGCTTAACAGGAGACTACATTACATATCTTTATACCGGGGAGGATGCCACTCCTCCCCTCCAGTCCCGATTTGCAGCCAGGGCTCACCGTAGCTGCGCAGCCAGTAATATGTGACAGGGTAGTTGAATACCACTGACAGAAGGAGGTTACGCTCCTTAAAATCGCGGCGGACGGTAGTAAAAACCGATTAACTTTGCAACGGAAACACCCACAGGATAACTGTGGGGAACCACTTTGCTGAGGGTGAGGCTATCCACCTGTACGAAACTGCTTCGTGGATGAGTCCAGTAAGGTGGACCAGACAAGGACCCAAGGACTCACCCAGAAATTCTACTCCTAAGCAGGAGTTCGTTAAACAACTACAACTCAGAGTCCAACCCATGATCGATTCAGCACAAGGCTGGGGCTTCACACCGATCCTCTGAGTACCTACGAAACACCATGCATCAGAGTTTTCACCCGAGCAGGTGTCCACCTTCCAGGGCTCCAGAACTCCTTCTCCAGATCAACATTGCTCGAGATCCTCAACGCAGGACACTTGTGCGTGCCTCGGTGGGGATATGCAATCAACTAGTAGATTGCACAGTAGGCTAGAGTTCCCGTACCAGTTTCTGGAAACTGGCGTAAGAGAACTCCGCCATAGACCTACCCCTCGTGCACAAGCGGGACCACCACTTGCCTGGTCTTCGTCCTCACTCCGTTAACCGCTGTGCATGCACATACGTTACCAGCCCTGACATCGAGGAGGTGGAGATGGACTTGAGTGTGAGAGGCTATATATCAGCACCACACCCCATTGCAGGACTGTGTAGGCAGCAGGGGTGGAGGGAAGACAGGACAGGGCACAGTTGACGACTCGCATCGCCTGTACGCAGCATTTACTGGAGGTTTCCACGACCATGGGTGACGCCGTTACTAGCTTAGGGGCCGACCCCTAAACCCTACATTGTTCACCAGCGCCGAGCTCCCCACGTCGCATAATTACCCTGAAACCCACTTAAGAGTCGGTTGTCATACACCTCGGCCCCACCACCGTCATGCCCCACAGGACGTCCAGTTACGACAGTCCTGAAATTTTTTCTTTTGCCTTTTCGAAGAATTCGAAATGCACGTTTCTATCAGACGTAGGCCTGTTTAGTAGGTATGGGGCCGCGATCTGCGCAGTGGCTAGAACACTCGCTTCCTTCCGGGTTCGATTCCCGATGGGTTCGGTCTCCCCAGATTTTCTCACATGGGAATCGTACCGGACGATGTGGCTGGTCGGCGCGTTATCTTGGGAATCTTCCGCTTCCCCCGCCGATCTGATTTTGGCGCATCGTCATTCTAGTCATCCTCCAGGCGGGCATCCAGTGTTAAGTCTGCATTCAGGGGTGTGATACCCTGGCTCTTCGGTATCTTCGTACTATATTTATTTAGTAGGAATAAAAACGTAAAGCAAGTTAGGAGTGTCATTAATAAAGGAATGATCCGAGTGCACCGCAACACATTTTAATCGCTTCCTAAAATCACTTTCTTTGCCACAGCAAAATGTTTGTCTGAGAGTTACAGTAACGGAAACAAAAATTATGTTACTATTAAGATAGCCAGAAATTCTTGTGGTGAAGTTAGTTGTGGGATGTTTAATACAAGATTTATGTTGAAAGAAATTACTATATTTGCTACAAAGAATATTGTATTAATTTGGAAGAGGAACGTTTAAAGAAAATATTTAGTTAACACCAGACATAAGTTTTTCAAAGATTTCTTACTTTTAAGGCAATATTTATCTACCCCGAGCTAAATATCCTCAAAGAATTAACTTTCTCTGTTGTAATGAAAAAATTTTTTACTGTGTAGAACACTACTGCACCCGTGGACTGGACGCAATATCGCGCAACACCCGCGCAGGAAGGTGAAAGCTCGCCAACACTGAGGCGATAGTAGATCTGTTGTTGGTTAAACACAAGTCTACACAATGACCAGACACACAGTTTATTACACGAGCGGCTGTGGACACACAGCGCCTGTGCTTTTATACGAGACCACAATGCCGACGTTAGCAGTGAGTGTTTACAATTTTGTATACAGAGTGTCTCGGAATGACCGCATAAAAAAGAGCGTCTTGCGCGAAATTATATAGACGAAAATGTTAGTGACAAAAATGTCGTATGTCATTATTCGTCCGTTATGTGCCAACATAGCATGTAGTAATTCCTTGCTTGCGCTCAACATATGTCGCACTACCATTCTTATAGCCGTCGTTCAATGAGCACGGCCAGAAAAAAAAATGTTTTCAGCGTTTACTTAAGGGGGAGTGTTAGATGGTTTTCTTGTATTTCGAGCCATAGGCCCTAAAATTTATCCTAGTCGTATTATCAAAAATGTTCTCTTTGACAAAACATAGGATATATTCTTGATAAACTACTTAATGTAAATAGTAATGGAATATTTCATTAATTTGTCATGCAGAATCATTTTCTTTTCAGCGATTCCTAAACTTACTTTACTTTTTATGTCGGCGTAAATATTTTCACGTGACTTAACAGACACATAGTATACATCTCATTGGTCCCAAAGTTAACGTTATAGAAATCGCAATTAAATATAATTATTAGCAGTTAAATGTAGTATTATTTGGCCGATTCTGGACGTGGAGTCCGATAGTGGCACGGGAGGTGCCAGGTGCTAACGGCCATTTCCCACCTGTTCCCCTCGAAAACAACCAAAGTTTCTCTTTTTCTTTCTCAAAATTTCCCTTTTTCATCACGACCCCACAAAAATCCACCTTACTCAACAATAAAACACGCACTTTTTACCCTAGACTGGCTATATTACACATATTTTCGTGCATCACAAATTGAGGCGCCAGTGAGCAAATAAATAAATAAACCTTCGATGTATAATTTTTTAAAATATATTTTTGCTGTTGATTTTTATCTTTAATATTTTTACTAACGGTATTTTTTCTTTTAGACATACTTTGTTATTATTTTAATACGTTTTATGTACATTTATAGTAATTTAATTTAATAAAGTTGGTTTAACATTTTAAGTTTATGTTAGCCTATAACATTATTTTCTTGTTTAAGATAATTTGAATGTTTTTCCTCCCTGAAGCCACGAATGCATCGACATATTGGTTTTAATGCTTTAACATACTATTTGTAAACAATTGTACAATATTTTAAAAAACGATTTCACATATATTTTCTTTCATGTGGTTGGTTCTTTGTCACTTTATTTCTGTTACCAGTACACATTGTACTAAAAATTCCATTTATTTTTTCTCGCGTGATTACCACTAGGTCACTGAATTAACCGCTGTGCCCTACGTCTGGAGCGCACTTAATTATACAAACACAACTTCGTGCATTATCTACCAATTGTTTTATAGACATTTCATGCATTTGAAGTAACTTCTTTATCAGGCAAATTTATATTTGCCATTGGTTAAATCGTATTTATTTATATTATATATTATTTATTCACTTATGATACCCACAAGGTAAAAGAAACAAACCATTTTACTACATAATCAATACAATACTATACGTAAAAACATAGGAACCCTTGCAGTTATTTACATTCGTTTATTTTATCGTCTCAGCCATAGCCTTGCAATGTATTAACATGCATGAAATAATAATTTTTTTAAATCACGTCAGCGTCATGACCTATTCAATAAAACAAAGCGCATACGGTATCATGCCCTAGTAAGTTGTTTAATTTCTGATGAAGTCACCTAGTGTAAAAAATATGTTACGGACAATGTTCATGCACCATATACATCTTGATTAGGGTTAATATGTTGTCATAAGCTGGTCTGATTGTTAGTAAACCTCGTCAACCAAACGCATGCCAATTTAATGCAAGGTATAGGTATTTACAGTAACCCAAATGAAGGTCAAACACGTACCTCTTCTTTTCAATGTTTTTATTCACAATTTGTAATTCTGAATGACTTGCCAATAAAATTGTGCAATTCTTTTTAGAACAAGTTGTAAGAATCCACACAACAATATGAGTGTGTGTCCACATATACATACAGAGAAAGAGAGAGAGAGAGAGAGAGAGAGATGTAAGTCAATATACTACAAAATCGTTTGTATTTTGGTTCCTACTTCAGAAGACCACACTGGTATTAAAAACTTATTACAAAATACCTTACAAAACTATTTAACTTTTTACTCATTTTTGCTGCTAAAAACCACGCTGGTCATACAAGGTTTTGTGTAAAAGAGTGTTAAGTTATATTAAAAGGTTTTGTTGATATCTGCTGTATTCCACAAAAATTATTCTACCTACTTAAAAATATTTCTCGCAAAACTATCATAAATGCGTTTAAGACGGAACCCTTACTATAACGTTAAAAGTTCAAACAGTTACATGCAAACCTTTCTTAAACCTCACGATATATCCGAAAAAATAGTTGTTTCAACTTTCATCACAGTATAGATTTTCCATGGATGTCAGAAGAACTTTGTGACAAGCATTTTTTGTATATATGGGAGATGCAAAGCAAAGTGGCTGACATCTGGTGGTGAATTTCTGAACCTTCGGAATGGTGATACCGACTGCAGACGCTATATTGTACACGTGCGTAGCGAAGTAATTTAATGTCTATAAATAGAGGTACGTCAATTTCGCGGATTCATCTGGAAGCAGCCTAGACTTGTCAGTCCTATACACCCACTGGCCACAATCGATTATCTATTGGCTTATAACAGTACAAGCCGGTAGCAAGCGATAGCACTTTGAATTATTTCCTTATTTACTACTGGCTTGCAGAAGTCAAACGCGTTTCGTAACAGCCGCCAGCAAGTTACAGACATGACAATGAAGTATACATAATTGGCGTTTAACCTGACCTGGAATGTATCTGCGAAATTTACGTACCTCTATCTATAAATAAATACTAGGTGGCAAAAGTACTGTTCTCCGTTGTAAAAATAAAAGAGTTTTATTAAAAATATGTTTCTAGAGCACTGTGGATAGGTAACAATGTAAAAATATCGTTACGAATGTTGTCATTTTCACACATCGGAACTTCTACCAAACTAATTATATTCATATTGTAAACAGTATTCTCTAAACGAATTAATCCTATATAAGCTATTTGTATTTTGTTTTCCAATTTCCGTATGTATTGTAGTAAACACGTTGCTTTCATTATAGTTGGTTGGTTTATTTAAAACTAACGAAGTTAGGCCTAACCTCGTCCATTTACTGAATTTAGTTGTTGAAATTATATAGTCGTAGACGTGTCTATGCAGTTGTAAGCGTTAAAATATATACTTAGCATGCGAGTTTTATTTAAAATAATTTTCCGTTCTTATGTTTATTTTTTAAAAGTAGATTTTTTTCTACAAAAAAATTTTACAAAATAATTTCCGAAGCTACGTTTGCAGAGTGTTTCGTAAATATCCAATAACGTGGAAATTACAAGGTCATACTATCCCTTTTTTATATAAAGTATTAGTCTGCTTACAATAACGATAAAATAAATATAATATGTTGTAACAGCAGCATGAACTAACCTTCAAGCATTGTGTAGCCTATACATTCTGAACGGACAGTTTTCGTGCGCACATATTTTAATCAATTTTGTAGTTTGCCAAAAAGATTATATTTTAATTTTCTCCTGTAAATTGTATTTTCGGCATAACGAAATAATTTATTGATACATACTCTCCATGCGGCTTTATTTTACGTCGATTCTAATACACACTTCAATCTAAAAAAAATTAATATATTAAACAATTTATTACATATTTCGTATTAAATAGTTCGTCGTGATAAATACTAGTTTTATATACGTGAACTATACTCTGCATTTAATGCACACGAGCCCTTAAAAATAAAAATATACTCACGTCTCCATTGCCACGCGTATGAAAAATACATTTCTATCACCATTCCGGCCGTCTGCAAGGCGCGACAGTGCTGCTCCTAGCGTTGCTTTGCATATCCCATAATTAGCAGTGCGCCCGCGGCTTTGCTCGCGTATGTTACTCGTATCGGATACATTATGCTTTAATTGAAAAACTTCTTTGTACACCAGATTGTTGCTTCAGTGCAAGTGTTAGAATGTCCAAGCTGCTAATTGTGCTAACTTTGCAGCAGGGATAAGTAGCTCTAGCTGCCCACGCGAAAATCAGTCTTAAGTTTGTCCCTGCCACTAACAGCGATTTCACCTGGGCCTTATTTATAGTTATTTATAGCACTGCAAAGTTGACGTTGTGGGGTAGTTATAAACTATTAAATGTAAGAAGTAAATCGAATGAAAAACGTCTGATTTACCCTGTGCACAATCATTGGTGACGGTGCCCTCAATTACATATTTTCAAAATATTCCTTGGAAGTTAATTTCATTAGAAAGTTTTGGTGGGAAAAGGTTTCGCGGAAACGTATTTGGTGCCCCAACCTTGATTATATGTGAGCCGATGTTGTCGAGGAACATAAGTGGAAAGTGAACTGTATAAAATAAATTTTAAAACGACTACAGGCAAATTGCACTAATTTGATCTGCCTTGCAGTATTTGTGTGTCAGAATTGAACGTTCGCATTTTAACGGAATTCGAGCCCAACCTCCAGTAACGTCGAAATAATTCACGAAAAATGAAATATTCATGTCCTGGGCTCATAGAGGTTGTACAACACCACGTCTTGTTAGGTTGCTGTAGAGTGAAACTCCTGTATAATTTATTTATCTATGGTCCCACTTGCTTTTCGTGACGGTAGCCCGTCCAGTCGAATCAAAATCGATCATTCATTAAAAACACCATATATGAACCCTTCACAGTACTGAGAGTTCGAATTTCGAAAAATCTTAAAACCTGTTTGCGATCATTTCTGTAATCATCATCCTGAAGCAAAAATTAACTGTATATATCGACGCGTTCGATAGATAATGAGGATTTATGTAAAACACATTACAGATCTTTTCGTCTTTTAAGAGAGTGAATTTCTAAAAACACTTTAATCACGTTTTAGAATACTTAACTGGTGTCTCTTGAACGTTAAAACACAACGATAGCACGCTAGGTTCAAGATATATCAACGATTAATTAAAAACACATTTCATCACTTTTCACCCTTTCCTCCTTAGGTAGGGAATTCCGAAAATTACTTTTCAGGTATTTGAGTAAGCATTAATTAAAAAAAAATGTCGCTACATAAAAATCAGTGGTTTTGATATGTATCGATTGTGAATCGAAAACACATGTTACCCTTTTTCAAACCTCTTTGGGTCCGAATTTGGAAAATATATTTTAATAGTATTTGGGATATTTACAAAAAAACATTAATCTAGTGCAAAGAGCACTTCGATATCTCAATTGGCTCGATAGATATGGAGGAATAATCGAAAACACATTTCACGTATTTTCACCCCCTTAATTAAAGAATTTCGAAACGTCTTGGAGCCCTGTCATAGAAATTTGTATACGCAACCAATTGAAGCAAAACTCACGACGGTAGTCAATTGTGTTTCAGTGATATAGACGATTCGTAAAAACACATGACACATGTTGCCCCTTTTACTCCTTGGGGGTCGATTTTCAAAAAACTCTAAATATCTTTTTGGGTATTTATGTAAGCAACATTTTGAAGTGAATAACAACTCTCTATTCCGAAGGGTTCGATAGATGTCGATAGTTAATCGGAAACACATTTAAGGACTTGCCACCTCCTTAAATGTTGAATTTCGAAAAATCCTCAAATTGGACACTATGCATTTTATGTGTGTCCTATTAAGTAAAAATCACGATGATAGGCCGTCAGGTTCGAGACCTAGCGATATTTCTTCGTGAACACATTTCACCCCTTTTCACCCCCTTAGAGGTCGAATTTCGAAAAATTCTTTCTTAGTGCTCGCCTACGACCTGATGGGAAACTATACAAAACAATTTCACGATTCTAAGGACCAGCGGTTTGGGCTGCAGTTTGATAGTCAGTCAGTGTTCTCTTTTATATACTGAGATTTGTATCTAAAAATATTTAATACTAAAATGGCTGTAATTCTTCTTGTAATTTTATCTCAATTCTGTATACCCGAAGACACAAAAAACAAATTGAACAAAAACAGTCTTCAAGTTATTTTCTGCATTACAATAAATTTTTAGTTAAGTTTTACTGTGTAAGAGAATAACTGTAAATTGCAGCGTAAATAGTTATTTTACGGCCACTTTTTTATCGGTGTTGTCTTGATCCATTGTTGGCCTCAACAATGTATATGGCTGCTGTGCAGTAGTAAGTGCAGTCTACGTGCATACTGTATGTTTCCGGCGAGCGGGCACGGCGCGGTAATAGAGACGGCGGACGTTGTGGAGGGATGATGACGTCACAGCAGGTGACCGCTCGTCGTCACACAAGGGTGCGCAGGTTCATGGGCAGCTCGGCTTTCACTGGCCAAGTCCGGCGAAAGTCACAGACAGCAGCCCGGCTCGCTCCCCTCCTTCCCGTGGCAGGGCATCGCACGCCGATTGCACATTACACGCATTCTCCAGCCACGCTAGTAAACAAGTAGCATGCAAGGGGAGGTTCTGGCGCTCAACTTCCCGTGCGACTTTCTGGACTCGGTAATGCATGCGGGTAGAAAAATATTGCTTTCATTTTCCCAGGTTATATACTGCTACGTCCGTGGGAAATAAAATATCGGATTGTAACTTCACTCGTGTAATGCCTGTCCTTCGCGTCAGGGCTTCACCAGCTGAACTGTTGGAATTTAACTCTCGAGCCTTTACATTCGCCTGTTTCATTGCCTTGTTCCTGCTTGTACATTGACATTCATGTATGTTGGTCCAGTTAGATTATTTTTACTGATCTCGTAGTATGAAGTAATGGATCGTCACTTTTATGACTTTCTGCAAACTGGAATCTGCTTGTAAGAAAACGGAGGAGTAAACTTTCAAAACCAGACATGTCCACCTTATCTAGCTGTAGACAAAAGTGAATAAACATTATATTTTATAGCACTAACTGAGAATAAACATACCCATTTCAATAAGACATGTGTTTTGTTGTGGAGTCTGAGTTCATATTCGTAGGTAACATATCTTATTTACTTAGAAAGGGCATTTTACTAATTTTCTGGATTTTGAACATATATGGTTTTGAATGTTTGCTCCCCAACTTTATCGCAAGGCGTCGTTCTCACGCAACAATGAAGCTGGGTCTTGGATATTTTAAGTCAGTTAGTTAAGGGCGCCGCCTAACCGTGCGTGAGTAGCTGAAAAGCGACGGAGCTGTAAGGTGCACACAATTACTACTGTGCCACAAAAACCTTGATTAACTTTGAGAATTAAAGCACAAGAATATTTACCATTAATCAAAGACTACAAATCACAATAAAAGTTCAATCATATATCCAATAAACAGTGTCTCAAATAGTGACAATGTACAACCTTAATAGTCCGTAGTGGTGATAAATCGCCGTGTGCTGCGCAGCATCCCGAGTGCACCGCTGTCTTCACTCTTGAGGTCTTCGGTTTGACTCCCGTCGCGCACCTCCTCTTCTCCCGTCAGCTCGCCGCAGCAGTCCTCTTGTTTCGCCCAACACTGCTCCGAAGGTAGCCGCCTGCCGCCTCACAGTAGACTCTGACGTCACCAAGAAGTCTTCACCAGTCTCTCTCCACAAGCATAGCACCTTCCTCTAGCACGACCAATAGCGAATTATCCCTGAATTTGTCGATTCAGCCCTTATATATTCGGCGAAACAGTAGGGGAATCGCCGTATTACAAGGGTTTAAAAAAAATATATACATTTCATCATGTTTCGGACGTGACTTGAGTCTCGTAGGCCACCTCGTAGGGTAAAAGCGCAGTTGGGACAGGTATCTATGACGTAGTTTCGGCGTGACTTCCATCACGTAGCCGCCCAGTTAGTTATACATGGGCTATCCCACCAAGTGTTACGAAACAGCTGCCGACCACCGGCCCCCCAGTTACATGGCACGCAACAGTACTATGAAATATATTCCTCTCGAATCTGTGCAGATTTTGTCGGTCGTCGCTCCTGTAAGGCACTGCATACAACAGCTAGAGACTGTATGTGGTCGGCTCTGATACCACACTTTAATGACCTGTGTCCAATTGTACACTCTCTAGTTGAAAGCTCTCTACCTTCAATAACTATCGTAAAGAAAACTGTCTTCGCTATTAAAAATGTTTTGTTCATTGTGCTGTGGCAATGGACGACTTAAAGTACACGCCCTCTGACGTCACATCGCAGGGGGAGAGTACTATGGGAAACAAAGCTTGTTTACAAACATGCTGATGTGTTGGTTGGTCTTGGCAGAAACTAAAAATTTTTTGCACTAATAGAATTGCACGCAAGTGTAAAAAATATAAGTTTAATTTCATGGTTAAGATACGCAAATGCGTAAGACCAATGTTTACCTGAAAAAGCGAAAAATTCCGAACAAATAATCAATTTTATTTACGTATATATTATCCGGGACTTGTGAAGCCAAACGGTTGTATGAAGGTTATGTTCTGTTGCGGTATCCATGGAGATAGGAATTGTATCCCACACTAGACTGAAGCCCCGCCTCTTTTCAAGTCGTCCATTGTCATGCTTCACTGAAACATGTTTAAAAACATTAGTTATTAAATTCTATGCAGCTATATAATTCCCTTTCATCGTAGCTAGTGTTCGTCACATCAACCCTCTAGTCAATAGGACATAGTCTTAATATTCTTTATATGGCTTACTGAGTGCAAAATAATTACGATATGTCACTTTTACAAGATCCCTCATAATAATGGTTTTAATTTATGACACAGACATAAATTTGATGAGTTCATGTACCATTACAAAATATTGAAAAGTTTGTCAGTGTCTTCGCAGTATTTGGTAAACTATAAGCAGGTAGCATTTGAAATAAAAATCATATTGAATTTCCGTAATATTTATGGTAGACACATATTACGGAATATGCAAAAAATATACTTAAGATATTTGTGAATAACTTATATAGTAGAAAAACTTTTATAGTATAGATTAAAAGCAGCGACTGTTCATACTTTTGTTACAGGTGAGAAGCCATTCCAGGCACAGAAGGAAGACCTGATAGCAGAACTGAAGCTGTCGAAAGACATAACAGGAATTAAGAAGCTGAAAGTTGAGAGAGCAAAGGTGGAAGAGCAGCAGGAGAAAGAAATGTTCACAGAAATCACCAAAACACTGACAGTCAACAATTTCGTTGAGAAGGTAAGACAGCATACATTCTGATGGAATACTGCGCATTAATTTCTTGAGGACCAAAATACTTTTTAAAGTGGACACATTTAAATGGTTTGTTCAAATAATTAGTGCTGAAGTTAGTTATTACAAAACCTTTATTGTGACTCTGGATGCAACTGAACATTTTCTAGCAGAATCGGTGGTTTCTTGAGCTCAAACACATGCTTGACTCAGCATTTATGAGTCTCAACAAGACGTCAGATTGCTGCGGAATTCAGTACGAGCTATACATCTCTTCGCTTCAGCACCTATACTAAACCATGAGTCACAAAACTAATATTTGTGCTTTAATACATTTTGACGTTAAAAGTTGTTTGTAATTGCAGCTTAGATCACAGATGTAAAACTCAACTCTACTTTGCAATGCTAAACGTATTTAATTTAAAACCTTAATTTCCTAAGTTTTTTCTTCTGTTACAATACAAACACTTTCTGCTGTGGTGTTATTGTTTTGCTTTTTATTCGAGGGTGCTTGAGAAACCGATGCGGAGTTTGAAGAAAACATTACAATAATGTATGTAGTTGCGTGGAGTTTGGCCAACTCCATCATGCATTGTATGTGGATTTACAGTGGCTGCGTGTTCTGAGAAATTTTTCCAGGCCCCACCGTAAAGGGAAGTTTACATTCATGTATTTTTATGAGTGTGCTGTAGTAAGTGTTCCTCGGTGCAAACGAGTACGCAAAGTCTTCTTCAGCTTAATTGCATTGTTTTAAATTTACTGTCGTTCATGATGCAGTAACTTACATATGGTTTTTCCTTCCCCTTGACGACAAATGCTTTTATCGTCAACCTAAGTCTTGGACATCAGGTCAGATAACCCATGCACCACTGAGTATTATGTTGCAACAATTACTCTTACGAATAGGTGATGGCTCTTAAAGGTTTAGGTGCTGCTTATCGATGTGACCCCTATGACCACAATGACTTTCTGAACTAACAACTGTATTTCAAAACTATAGTAACTAAAATTGAAAATTTATCAGTGACCACGTGAATTATAACGTTGATCGATGACCCAATTAATTATAAAGTTGATCAATGACCCTGTGAATTATAGTTCTGCTAATTCAGCACAAGCCTTAAAGAAAAATGTCTATTTTGTTATGCGTTTAGGTAGATAATCTCTATTCATCACTAATGATGTGGCCAGACCACTATCCCACAACCACGACAATCTGGGTTGAATTTCCCAGTATGTGGGAAACGTAACGAACATTGATATTGGCTAACGGGTTTATTCGAGGTCCTGCTTCCGTTTCCCCCATCCTTCGCATACCATCACTTCTCCTCATTGTGTACCCTTATGTCATATCATCCTTAGAGGTTGGATGGACACCAATGGGCGCCCAGTTTATAAGTCTATCAAATGTAATGTGTATTTTTTGCCCACGGGTGCACTCCCCAAAGTGCTATTTATTTTATTCATCATAAATGTATAAATACAAACTGCAGGAGAGTTTGTTAAAGTTTCCTGGAACTGCAATATAATGGTAAATAAAGAAAATGTTTGTGAAACATTACATCGATTTGACACACCACTACTTGCAAGTGATGGCTATAACATAAGTAAAATTGGGTTTGGTTAGGAAATCTGCGAATTTCGTAACATACAGTAAATCCAGTCAACAATGAAAAAAGTAGGCTTGCCCACATGTATCAATGCATAACACCTATAGCAGTCACTATAAAAACTTTCCTAAAGAGCAATATAAGTTTTTAATCCATATATATATATATATATATATATATATATATATGAAATTGTAAAATTAGTAGTTCAATCACTGGAAGAATCCACTGTCCTGATTATATTCAAGTCCTTACAATTTGTCAATTAGCTGCTACTCACTGGAACAACAGACAATGAACGAATTGACGGGGCTTGAGTATGAATATGACAGTGGATTATAACACGAAGGTCATTGAACTCGCATTTTTTTTCCTTTGCCTGCCCAAACACAGCATGGAACACTTACCATAGTTCAGCTTGTAAACAGGGTACGTTTAGATCGCTGGCAACATCAGTTGTTTCCTTAAATTGTATGGAAATGACACTATTAATATATGGGAAACAATTGTACCAAACTTACTTTTTTAATCGCCTATATGCTGGTGTGCAAATTTGCAAATTATTTTCTATACTGAATTTCGTTCGTTCTTTCGAAGTACCCCTTCCTTTATTACATGTCCAGTCATTGCCATTGCTACAAACATGGACAAGGAATCAGTCTTAGAACATGTAAAAAAATTTATCTCAATTTTTATATTCGCAACCTAAATAGTGCTGTATCTTTAAAAATGCAATTTTCTTTGTCATTCTAACATTTCGCCTCCTCCGCATTCCTATAATATTTGTTCTTCGCTCTTACACGTTTGATCAGTCCATGCTATCATTTTTTGTCCATACTTTATCGTTTGTTAATTTTTTCTTACTAAGTCGGTACATTGAGATTCTTTGGTAATTTGTTATATAATGTGTATGTGAAATATTTTCACCAGTTCACCTGTTTTCTTTGATTTAGTACAAATCTCAGCCCTCGCACCCCTTGTGTAAATCCAGATTGTCCCAGGAGGTAACCAGAATTTCCTCAGAAACCTTATCTACATCGTATCATTCCTCGTCTTCACCTTATCCTTCACTCTCGTGTCTGCTTTACAACATACTATGGGACAGTAGTACATTTCTTCAACAAGAACGTGATGCTCTTCCTTCCTCGCAATTATTGTAGGATCCCAAGCAGTTACATAAAAGTTAAGGGTGCCTTATATCCAGGTCACAAAACAGCATGCAAAGCTTCTGTCGTGTGCACGTTACACAACAATTCTTCGGAATGATTAACTTTCGTCTTTTAAGAATGTTCTCGCATTCGCACACTAGTTTCTCTTTCCTGTCTGTCTCTCTTTAACATTTATTTCTTGAAGGTGAAAAAAGAGCCCGAAATACATTTTCATCGCAATTTTCAAATTAAAAATTCCAATACGATATATCGAATATGATTGCCACATATTTTTTATATTTGCGATTTTAAATGAAAGAAACTATGGAAATGTTGTACACTAGTTCGTTGCCTTTTCCATAGAAGCGACAATGTGCTGTATGTACATATCTTGTTCGCCCTTGTGGCTACACAGCCTCTTGACTTCGTACATGCAACATTATATCTCCAATTTGACACCGCTCTTAATATTAACGTGCAACCATTACAGTCATACCTTTAAGGATAAAAGTGAACATCTACGAGATATTTAGGCATCTGTATGGACACCTGATTTCCGCAAATAGATTCATGCATCAGTTTTTATCAATGCCTTACATCCACATCTGCAGATCTGTTTCATGTTCAGGTATTTGAAGTTGTTTTTTACCTCTCAGCGCATGGGGTTTGTCCACAAATGACAGACGTTTGGTGTTGAAGGAATGATTTTTATTTCCTGACTAACACATTCACATGAGAGACGTATCGCTACACAGGTAAGCTGCCCAAAACTGTGAAGCATATTTACAGATATACACGTAAAGCTTTGAAATAAGCTGGTACAAAGCAACTTCTCGTGAAAATGAAGAGTTCCTATTCGTGTCGTATCTTAAATTGGAGGAACTAATGGCATAGTGAATCAAGTCCAATTTTTTGCCCTGAAATATGGAAATTATTTTCTTTTATCCTGAATTATATCTAGATATAACTAAATGAACACGATCAAAAATGTAATGAAAAATACATTACCATATAAAACCCATTTTTGAAGTTCAGGGTGAATGTCTGAATTAAAACACATTTTTTTCCGCACACGTTAAAGAATGCACTTGGTTCATTATGGCATCAGACCCTCCAGTTGTTCTTCAGAGTGACAGCATCGTTGTTATGAAATAAAATGTGCGTGTACGTGTGTCGACGTAAAAGTAGTTTAAAGGAAAGAGAGTGCTCGTCGCAGGTGCCGGAGAAGGACGCGACGGGCAACCCCATCCCGCCATGGAAGAGGCAGATGTTGGCGAAGAAGGCGGCAGAGAAGGCACGCAAGGAGCTGGAGGAACAGCTGCAGAAGGAGGCCGAGCAGAAGAGGTTGCAGTCCATCCCTCCGTGGAAGAGGCAACTACTCGCCAAGAAAGATGAGACCAACTGTAACAAGTGAGTATCAACCTATAGTGACGTTCACAATACAAGCTGGAGTAGGGTAAGTTTTCTCAGTCACGTGATCAGTAGGGACCCGGAATTTTCGCGGGTTCAACGACGTGTCGACTTGACTCTGTACTCCTATATCTACTCTGTCCTCAAGTGCTTGTTCATTGGCTGCTGCTCCAGCAAGGGGCTGGCTGTACATCTGATGCCTATTGGTTCAGTATCTTCCAGAACGAACTTGGTAGGTTTCGATCCAATCGTGAAGCAACCCACATGTACAGTAGTTTTAGATCTAACATCTTCTCAAGTGGATTAGCGAAATTTCCGGGTCTCTGGTTACCAGGCTTTGTCGCTCTCCCACCATAGGTTAGCCAGACAAGTAATGACAAACCCTTGTAATGATGCTCAGTGTTTTAATATGGCGACGTCCACAGAAAATGTTCACGCATTATTTTATTCAGATTTCAAATAGTATATCCTTTCGGACTTTTGTATTAGCTATTCTGAACCCTGTACGATCAGTTTCACTTTGTTTCGGTTATACCTGCTGTTTACATTTATTTCCCTTCCAATAGCGACTTTAGTCTGCTAACAAGCTAGGCAAGTGAGGAGTAGATCGAGGAGCAGCTTTCGTGACTACTTGCACGTGTTACTCTGGTTACTTTTTGCACACCTGTAGTTGAAAATGTTTTTCTATCCACGCTACCCTCGTAATCGCTTTTGGTTTTCTGAATAATTCTTATGTGGGCTCGTTCCTACTCGGAACTAGTGAATTGACAGGTAGGTACGTTCGTACATAGGTCAGTAACTAGATAGAAAGTTATAGATGCTTCGGGATAAAATGAGCACTCAAAAAAAGCCCTGCTAAAGTTCAACTTTCAGCCAATTCGTATCTTTCCGCGCGTAACGGCTAACGCTGGGGAAATGTGTAACCTCTCTGGACACATCACTTGATGTTTGCGCGTGCAAGATAAAATGTACAGTCAGTATGAATCGATACAATTTGATGAACAAAAGTTTATTAATTATATAAAATACAATTATGTAGATTTCTGTCGGTTTTGTTACTGTATTGTTGGTTGAATTTAAATAGGAAAATACATGGAACTATATTGCGTGTTTCGTTGCCAACAATACAAATAGTGAAATAACTGTAGTTTTTATTGAATTATATGCAGTAGCGACTAGTGATATTTTTCTCAAAAGTAAAATTTTTAGTGCTCACTTTATTCCGAACGACCTCTAGTTAGGTTAGTGTATAGATATGAGAGTTGCTGTAGCGAGTCATGGGGCAAGTTGCCATGAAATCAGTATTAGAACTGAGTACACTCTGAGCACCTGACGCAAAAGCATGAGCATCAGTCACCATATTCTATTATTTTATTTTTTCCTAACCTACTCTAATCTGCTGTGTTATGGTGGAGACCCGGGGGAGGAGCGGGACTAAGTGCGTCTCAGGGCTGAGCCACATACGCCTACAAGGGAGAAGTTTCATGCAGAGGAGGCATGCATCGCGGCAGAGAGAGATTGGGCAGACATGGCCGCAATTGGGGCTGTGACTACCTTCCTAAGTGTACCTATAGCTAAGCCATAATCTAAGAAGAGAGAGGTAAAAACCGGCATAGTACCGTAAAAACCCTCTCGACAGAACAGGAGTGTAACCACTCAGCAGTTACATGCATTAAAAATGAAGTGGCGCTGGAGAAAGTAGAAAGGTCCAGGTTATTAGTAGAGTTGTGAAGTAAGATGGTAGGCAGAGGGGCGGGAACTGTATTAAATTTCTTTATTTGTTTTCCTTTTCTTTGATTTTTAGGGAGGGCACTGGTTTTAACCAGGACACTGTGAGTAAGCACAATGCCTTTGTGGAGGGCGATGTTATTAAGGCTTTTATGAAATTCTGAGATGAAAAACGGAACATTTGCTATTATAGCATGAATTATATATTTACCTTGCGCTACAGTTCGAGTAGCACAGTTAAATTTTTAATCAATATTTAGGCCGCAATCAGTCCAGTAAATTAAGAATATGCATAAAAAAATTGCGGGATTGATTGCGGCCTTGATGTTGGTAAAAGGTTCAACTGTGACGCAAGAACTGTAGAACAAGGTAAAATGAATCCACGCTATAAAAGCAATTTTCTTATCAGTACTTCATAGCAGTGACAAATAAAATAACCCAATAATGCGACTGAAGTTTAGCCTTAAGGAATTAACTCAGTAGAGTGTTTCTGTTACGGGGAGATACTGGATACGGGGTAATTCGTCTCTAGTCTCTTGAACTCTTCTGACTGAAGAAAGTACCGGCCCGTTCCCTCTAATGATTCCTCAAACACGTTAGTGTTGCATATAGTTACTGCTAAGCACCACTTAACTTGTAGCACTTAAATGTTTCGCCACTGCAGGGAAGGATGGTAGTTACAAATTCTGTTTAATTAAAGGACGGAGTGTGTTAATTTTGTGTGGTAATACTTTACAAAAAAAAAAGTAAGTTGAAATGTGTCAAGGAGGAACAAGCATAGACCCCTGTCCGGGCATCCAGATTTTGGTTTTGATTTTCTGAAATCATTACAGACGAATATTGGGGAGGTTCCTACCTCATTTCCTGTTAGTCCGGGCCAATAGGCAGTTATTGTGAGCGACTGTCTGGGATTAGGTGTGTTTGCTCAGTCTCGCCACCAGATTAAAATTTGCTTGTTGATCACCAGGGTCATAGTGAGTGTAATGCTTCAATCATAATAGCGTGACGGACACGACGCGAAAAAACAAGACGTTTCAGCCAATCAGCGCCGAGGTTTCTGTGACGCCAAAGCGACAAAAATGGCAGATGCGGCGCGAATGCCTAATATAATTATTTTTTTTTTGTTTATTCACGTCGAGGACGGAAAATAGCTGAAAAACGTTGTTTATTTTTGTTTCGAAATGTTTCTGACACCGGTGAGATGGTAGAAAATTGCATTTATTTATTTAGTGTAAGAGATATCATAACCATTTTAAGTAGGTATTGAATTGTGGCGTTATTCCCACGCATGGGAATGCTATAAATATATTACAAATAAACAGATGTTTGTATGTAGTGTCAAGAAACTATTTACAGTTTTTTTTTTTTTTTTTTTTGTCACCCGGCAACTAAGAGGAATTTTCGTGTTGCATTGCGCCCTTCACGTCGCAGCTGTAGTGCTATTGCGATTCCAGCATAAGTAGTGGGAGTGTGTTGGTTGTGGTCCACAGTGTTAATCATGGGTTTCTTCCCGCAGGCCAATCGTGTACACGCCAAAGGTGGTGGAGGAGAAGAAAGCCTCCGTGGTGAAGGCGGTGGTGGCCGTGGTGAAGTCAGACGTGGTCGACTCACCTCCACCAGCCGACGAGAACAAGGAGAACAGCACGCCCCCGCAGCAACAGCAGCAGCAACAACAACAGAAGGACAGCGATGAGCCGGACCCTGCGCCGATCATGCCGTGGCGCGCGCAACTGCGCAAGACCAATAGCAAGTTGAGCTTGCTGGATTAGACCGACTGTGATATACCCCCCTCACCCTCCCCACAGGGACAACGCCCGTCCTCCCCTCATGTGCTGTGATCCCACTCTAATGTACAGTGCCGTGCGCATCCTCTCCCTCTTGTTATTTATTGCAGACTCCTGCTCTCGCCTCACTGCATTCCCACGGGCTTCTGTGAGCAGCAAGAGTAGGCCAAAACCCACATCTCTTTGCACTGCTGTCATACTCGCTGACAACTTGAGTTCAGGCAGGCAAAGTACACTGTTTAAGCCATATACACATAAAGTATCGAAATTTTGCATACACAGTATTCACAGTTTCTCAACTCATCCTGATCGAAAGAATTGTGACGTGTGAAAATTGAGTAGGTACGCAAGAAGTTTTAAACTTGGGCAGTGAATTCAGTAAGAAAATCATGTTACTTATATCATAGTCTCGTAGTAAAAACAGTCATATGGGATGAAACAGTGATGCAAATAGTCCATTTCAAATTCCCAAATTGCAACTAAAAGATTAACTATGTATGGCTTGACCATGATCATCATAGCCGTGTCATGAGTTTATGGGATTTTTCCTTAGGTTCAAGCAATGCCTTTTGTAGACATTTATGTGCTGTATTTAATTAATAATGAATTTGAATCACAAAAAAAAAAACTCTTCTGAAGTTTAAATTTTTCACCCTTAGTCTCTAAAACAATGGATATTAAATATAACTGTTAACATTTAAAGATAATCATTCCAAATTAAACTCTTGAAAATAGGGGATGCATGCACATTCCTCCAGTAAGGTTGTCCCCCACAAGCAATCAGATTATTTTACAGATTTATACACAGTTAGTTGTGTTACTCCTAGTCAGTGACTCCCAGGAATTTTGATTGTTCCTGAGTTATAATCACAAAAATATATATATGTATATATATATTCCAATTTTCAGTTACTTTTAATGCCACTGAATACAGCCCGCCCCTCAGAACACTAAGTTTGCATATCAAAGCTATTTTTTGCTAAAGTTTTAGGAACTGCATTCGCTAATATGATCGCAAACCCACAACATATCACACCCTTCCATATTTACTGTGTTTAAAGAGCCTGCCATTTCCCTCGATGCACTATGAGAACGAAATATTTTGGCAAAGGTAAATTGGGTTTATTTGGTATGAAACAAATTTGTTTTTAATTTTTCCCATTATATTTTTAATGAACAAAATCAAGTCTATACTAAAATTATTTGCTTTTGGTACTTAATTATGTTGCTAATTTAATGAGAGTTATATTTCTGGGACAAAAATGTCTCAGCGTTGTGTAACAGTTAATGGATTGTTTGGTTAGTAGAAGACTATTCATAAACAAAATTTCTCGCAGTGCAAGTATCAAGAATTATTTTTTTGCAGCACTTAGATGATCCCTAATCAAAGGCTTTCGAATTTCTACCAGCTTTGAAGCCTCATACCAGGGGACGGCGCTTTGTAACGCCGTTTCGTCTGCCCTTGCCAGTTATGTGGCCTTGTATCTGTACTTGCCAGACCGGAAGAACATGCCATGGGATACAATTTTCATGTGTGCTATTTTTGAAACAACAGAGTTACTATTATGTTACAATGACTTTCAGTACCTTAATGATTGTACTCGTGCTAATTTATGTATTTTTTTTTTTCGAAACAATTTTTGAAGTCCTGTTTATCGTGCAATATTAGGCTAAGTATTGGGCTTGAAGACAGTTTTTGCTATAGCATATGTTGTATTATAGGTTGTGTAAGGTGTTTATATAATTTATACCGCTGCAGGCGACCAGACCTGTGGGTTTCCCCATGTTGTACTCTTTATGTAATAGTTTTAGCAGTACTTTTATTTTCCAAATGTTCCACTTATTTATTAAGTATTTTCGTGTTTCTCGCGCAGACGTAAACATGATGGAAGATCAAGATAAGTATGACTTGTAATTATTGTACATAGGCTACGCCAGTTGGCTGGGCATTCATCTTCAAGATTGTAATTACACGTTTGATGAGTGTGAAACGTGTAGGTTTCATGACCAGTCAGACTCGAAGCAAAGCCGGGCAGAGTTGCAGTGTTTGACCCAACACTCGACGTCTTGCCAGAGCTTGCGAGACTTATGATTGTTCTGACTGTGGCTGAGGTTATCTCACTGGTTCTATCTTTATACCTGTAGATCTAGATGTAATTAATTTTTATTATGATGTTTGTAATTTGATCAAAATAATAAAAACTTTATTTTGCAAACAGCACTACATTTTAATACACCTGTCACCAAATACTGTACTCCCAGATTCCATTGCGGAGGCAGTCCAGCCAAAAGAGGATTTGTTAAGAATTTGACATCGCTCAAAACTCAAAAAAAATATTTCTTCAAACTTCGTAATTGACATTACATATTCTAGTCTACTAATATAACAGTACTACTAGCGAAAGTTGTAGTTGGAAGCATGAAGATTATGCGTTCTTGTTGCTTCGTACATGCATTTGCAATATTTAATAGAGTCGGGTTGCATTCCCCGCGTCGTAATGAAATATTTTCCTCTAATGATTTGACGTTACCCACGACAATTTTCAGATAAGACTAATATGACAAGGGAAAATTATTGAGATGCTTAATATTGCAATTACTTGATAGTACCTGGAATGTCCTTCGTCTGTAACATATCTACACCAGCTTTTCAGGTAAGAATCAAAATATTGCGTTTAACAAATTTAAACAAAATCCAGTGGCTTAGAATAAATACCTAAGAAAACACGCAAACCTACATCATGTTATATACCAGGTATACATTTTAAGCTACAAGATTATTATATATTATTACACATTTGTAAACATTACAATCCAGTACGTTGCGATAACATTTTGCAAACATATACAAAGCAAAGCAACTTCAACTCTACTTCTTAACAGTAAAAATATGTGTTACACCCAAAAAATTTACATTAGTTAGCATAAAGTATATTGGTGTTATTAAATTTAACCCCCTTCCTTTTTTTATTTTTCCGTATAGACTATAATGTTTTGAATTTTCTCCTCATTTATATAATTTACGAGAATGTGTTATCGAAATAATTTTTTTTAGCATAATATTACCGAATATTAACCAAATATTCGATTTTTTTTTCTCATTTTCATATAAACCAACCCACATAAGTTATTTCCATTTTCAATTTTTATCTCGGGAAAAATTGTTATAGTCCAGTTTTTCTCAGTTCAGTAATAATTACATTATGATTGTATATAGTAAATGTAAATTATGGTGGCCTATCTTATGAATGATTTGCTGTTACATTTTAAGTGTAATAAGTGGAGGAGTGATTCATATGGCAAATGTAAAATACATTAAAAATAACATACAAGGACCATGTTTTACACGAGATCCAAGCCACGAACCTATTAAGCTGGTAAAGTGAACTTCTCGTTAATTTATTTGATCTTAGTAATAAATTTACTACTACTAATTTTTTAGTTTATTTGCTTCTTAAGAGGCATATGTACATGGAGCATGAACAGCACTTTGGCGTGTCAACCTTATTCTTTTTCACGCGAAACCATCTAACATATCCCCATTACATTTATCTGCGGTAAGATAACACAGTTGAAATTACTATTTTCCTATAATTTCACAAATACAGCTCACTTACTGCAAACATGATTATGAAGACCCTCAAAATGGTAGTAAAGAAAAACCTATTTTTGTAACTCCGAAAAGATTACTACGAAAACACTGCATACCAGTTTAAAAACAGCTGTATCCCCGACGAAGAATGGACGCCTTCTTGCAAACTATTACGATTCAAGTCGAACACAGTGTCCATAGCAATACAGTAACTAACCTTTGAAAGGACTGTGCAATGGGAGTTCATGACTAGATTCTGTTTCTTGGACGTACTCCATTGCAATGGAGTACGTCCAAGAAACAGAATCTAGTCACAGTAACTAATACACAGCCACTATGCAGTGAGGTTCAGCCACAACTTCGGCCACGGTCAACAAAATAGCTATATTTATACTAGCCAGTATTAGCTTATGTGAAGAAATCTGGCAGCCCTATTGTTAGCAAAGATATTCTTCATTTACTACACCCCAGCGTTTATATAGACAAACGTTAGTCGTCTAGTACACTGCAAAACAATATACATCATTATTGTAAGATTCGCGTAAATATATGAAAATATGCAAATACAATAGTTACTTGTATTTACAAACAGTTACTGTATATTTACCAAAAATTTTAGCAGGCCTGAGATTCTGAGTATGGGAAACTTATTTCTGGCAATTATATCAACAGTACGTTGTTCCACTTAAAACTGTTTTGTAGCTAGTTTCCAAGAAAGACTTTGTAAGAGTACAATAACTATTGTAAAATGTGACAAATTGGTTTGGTTTCACGCAAAACATACTTTCATTAAACATTAATATAATTAGTGTAATATTTATGTTTATATTACTGTATTACCTCTCTCACTTTATGCTCTGTGTCATAAATTATTTTTATTCCATGAAGATATTGGCAATTAGTGTACGTTGGGCAGCTATTCGTAAATAAAAATCTTTTGCAGATGGTAATTTAACGTGGTGAGCTATAATTAAAACTTTTGCAAAATGTTGAATTAGTTTAATGTTGTACTAAAGAAATAAATAATGAAGAAGTGCAGCAACATAAAGAATTTCAAACATATTTATTTTCTCGTCAACGAGAAACGTATGAAATAAAGAAATGAATGAAAAATAAAAATCTTCGTGTG
>PNEQ01071765.1:57988-77222 GCA_003012365.1 Medauroidea extradentata
ATTCCACGTCGTCTGGCGCGGTCCATCCGGAACATCACGGGAATTCCGCTGCCAGTCCTGCAGTACGGTAGGATTTTTCAGTCTTCTTCCACCGCCATCACTATTCGAACTCCTCTTCCCTTGTTACACCCGAGCACACAAGTCCCGGAACGATACTAAGAGAATACACATGATTAAATCGATATAAATCGCCTTGGTGATTGCTAATTCTGAATACAACATAAATAATTCCCCATTTAGTCCTAAACATACATAACATAAAATAACCATGAAACTTTAAAATCACAATTTAAAACCCTATTTGAACCTAGTTAACACTTATAGGACATTTAGAACAATATTAATTAAATCAATTAAAAAATAATATCCCATTACCTAACTGTTCAAATGTTTCGTGCCTTAAACAGTAATATGCCGTGGTTTTCGACATATTACATTAGTTCTCACGGTTTATTACAATATTTTTAAACACTTTAAATGTAAGCAATGTTCTTGAAATACCTGATTGATAAATAACTTGCTGTTAGTTCAAAAACAGTTTCTTTCAAAAGTAAATTCATTTTAGTGTAGAGAATTTACAATTGCTTACAATACATACCAAAGTTAATTGATGTTAATCTGAAATCTTACTACTTATCTGAACTTCTTTCGAATGGAACAGAAGTATTGGAAAGAAATTACACATTTTATACAAATATTTTAGATAATTGTGTGGAAAATGTTATATGCTATCACTAAGGAAAGGGAAAATGCGCGAGTTAAGTTACCTGCATGTTAGAATCGACTGTTGTTTGCATACCCAAAGCCCTGTCTGTTCGTCCATTGTTTACAGTTCCAGTGAGGATTATTAGAGCTGTTTTAGTTTTTGCAACAACAATTATAATACAAATAAAATTAACAATATAATCTATCAAAATTAAATATTTAAGCAATTGTTATCACCTACACTATTTGAAAGAGCAGTAAATACCCCACTTCCTCCAAAATGAGTACCGGTAAGCCGTTTGTAAGACATGTTTGTATAAAGTATACTAAATGTTGGTTCTTTGCTGTACAATTTATGCATCCTCTGTGATAACCAAGGAGCGAAAAAATTCGCGATGTCAAGGATCTGATGTGACTGAATATCATTTATCTTTAAGGGGTTTGTTTTATTGATTTATTCTTTAATTGTTTATTATAATAGGGAATATATGCATAAGTATTATTGATTGTTTTGCTATTTTATTTTAATATAATTTTTTCTATAATATCTATGATTAGTAGACCTAATTTAATTATAATTTTACTTGGTTGAGATGGCTTAGGTTTAGTATCTTACTGTTAGTAATTTACTATCAGAATGTTAAGTCTTTTAATTCTGGGATATTTACTGCTTTTTATTGGCAAATTTAAGTAATCCCCAGTAACTTGTACTGTGTAGTTTGTAAGTGTATGGTGACTTCTGGCACTCAGTCAAGACGAACACAAACACCCAGTCCTGAACCCGAGGAAGTGACGTTAAATGTCACCTCCCCGGCCTGGACTCAAACCCGGGACCTTTGGTTCAACGACCAGGAGCGGTAACCACTAGGCCAAATGGCCGGACACTGCATGTGGTGAAAAGGAAATTTAAATGTCGGATCTATTAAATTCAATACGTTATCTCTCGTCGAACTTGTGAAATTTCTTTTTCTCGTGGATGTTGAAAATTAACGATTTTTTTCGTACTTATAAAGGAAAGATTTATGGACACTCAAAATAATATATTAATTAATATGTATATTAATTCATGGATATTGGGATTTTTGTATTTTTCCTTATAATATATAAATATAAATTTTTGTTATTTATTCATTTGTATACTAAAAACGATTTACTACCATATTAATCACGTATTAGAAGTAGTAATGTATGTATATTGCATTAATTCATTTATTACTAGAAATTATTCGTTTCTTATTTTTGGATATTGCGGTTATTGACATTTCCTAAATAATTATTAATTATAATTAAAGCTAATTGAAATGTTCGGATTTTTGTAATGTTTAGCCTTAAATCCATTTCCGTAATTTGCTTCGTATTCAACGATTGGCTACAATTTTTCCATTTTCTCAATGACAATTTTGTCTGCGTAGGATGTACTATTTATTGTGCCATCCTCTTTAAATTTAAGTTGCCTGTAAACAGGATAATCATCGATATAATCACGTATGAATGTAATTTTGTAACCACCTTACCAATAATTGTCATTATAATATTTGATAAATCCAAACAAATATTTCAATGGATAAATTCATTATGTTTTGTCTGTTGTAAAATAAAATAATTTCTCTACTCCACGACCTCTTTCTACACCAGATAATTTTAGATCTGCTGATTCTGATGCCGATGCTAGTAATGCATGCTTCACAGTTGAAGATATTCCAGGATTATCAATACTTTCAATAATATGTGTTTCGAAATATTTATTTTTGAAAATTGGAATGAAAAAGAATTTCTTACACAATTCAATAGTAGAATCTTTAGCATACTTTACGTTACTATCCCTGTGATGCAATCTAAATTGTTCGTACACATAAGCTTCATTAGTATGTGAAAATGCATCACTAATTGGTATGTCAAATTCTAATCTCTTGTTGCATTCTAATTCATTTAAATTATTCTTAGTCTGATCAGTTGGTGGAAATGTCTGATGTTCGTAGCTCTCAATTATTTTTTCACTCGTTTATATAGAAAAAATCTTTACAATTACAACAATATTATTTTTGTTTATCCAAGAACTATGACTACTATCAAAACCTAGCCATTTAACTAACACTTTATCTCCTTTTTTCGCAAAACCTTTTCCACTTAATAATCTTTATCGCATCTAGTCTTATGAAGTTCTGATTCATAAAACATACCTTTAATGGGTTTATTTTACAACTCTTTAATTATATGTGTTATTGGATTTATGTGTAATACTTCTGATACTTCAAATATTTCAGTCGAACAATTTGGTGTATATCCTTATTCAACAATTTTTTAACTTCACTTATTTGAACTTTATTTACAATTGTGTTTTTTCTCGTTTTTTTCATACTTGTAGACCAGAATAGAGGCTTCTCTTCTAGGATAATTTTTTCGAGCTGGTTTATGAATTTCATTTTCAATTTGTTGTTTAATGTTCCCATCCATAAACATTGTAATTTTAGTACCATAACATTTACAAATATTTTTAATTATATTTTTTTCCTTTTTTGTTGGTTCCTGCAAAATATTACCACTTCGTTTTTTTTTTTTTTTTTACATTTGAGACAGCATACGTTTAAATTATCGACATACATTTATTACATGTAGATTATTACCACAGAACATTTAAATTGAGGTGTTTTAGATGTTTAGGTGTTTAGCTATTCGGGTGTCTAGGTGTTTTCGTAGATGTAAATAAATTTCAACGTGATAAATTATAACAGAAAAACAAGCGAAGAAGAATATACAGCTAATTGAAAAAGTTTAAATATTTCAAAAAAATTTAAAGAAATGAATATAAAAAATAATAAAAATCAGGAACAACCTATGATAGATGCGATATATAATCTTGGGGAAAATAAAAAAGGTTACTAATGAAAATATAAATGTAATCAAAGAACGTGTTCCAGTTGCTGTTAAAAATTTAGATTATCCACCAACGCCTTCTGAAACATCTTTTGAAAGGGACTGTTTAAAGATGAACATTCTGATAAAGCATTTAAGCATTTAAAAGAGGATATAATACCATTAACTAACTATAGAACAACCTTCATTGGTAGAAAGTAACAACATTTTTAAACGATGGCTATATTTTGGATTAAGATATTGGTGATAGTGAAGTAGTCATTAACTGTGATAAACCTATCATTAAAAGCAGACAATATATTGGAACTGATGGTTTGTTGAAATTGTTAACATGCAAGGATGTTTCAGAAAGTGACTATACTAATGCTGATTATCAAAATTATAGTCAAATTTTAACAGATACAAATGTGGTTTTTTCAAGAAATGATCCAAATTCTTGAACACTAAAATCTAGCAGAGGCGAAAAATAAAAAATGTAAGACCAGTTAATGAGGTGGTTAAGAGAAAACAATATTTACTAAATAACCAAAGTCTGGTAGCTGTACTAAAAAATATAAAAATATTCCAAACGAATAAATATGGATGAAATATGTTAGGAAGTTTATTGATAGATTTTTAGTATTTCATGGTGAAAAGAATGCTGGAAATAAAAATTATTACCCTGCAAATAGAAAAAATGGGCATGTTGAATAGTAAATTTAGTGATTTTGATGTGAATAACCCAAAAGGAATTCCGTATCTTATTCAGGTATTAAACACAATGCCACCATCTTTTTAGAAATCAGAACACCATGGCAAAGGATTATTATATAATATAATTAAATCATTACCATTCGAATTACATGCTCCAGGATATCACTTTTTAGGTCCTGGAACTAGATTGAAAGATACATTTGAGAGAGGCGTAAACCAATAAATCCGTTAGAAGCAGCAGCAATGGAACATGATACAGGTTATCATCATCATCATCATCATCATCATCATCATAAATATTTGGCTGAATGACATGCTGCTGATAAAGAATTAGCATTTAAAAGAGTTTTTGCTCCAGAAGCAGTTTTAAACTAGAGAATATTGGCTGGTGTGATATTATCAGCTTTGAATATTAAACGTAAACTATGCTGGAGTATCAAAATAAATTATTAATAAAATTTTTGTTATATTAATGAAAATAAATATGTTGTATTTCAACTGTCTGCTGATGAACTAAAGAATTTAAATATAGATTCTCTTTAAACATAAGAAAAATTTGAAAGTAAAACGAAGAAACTTAGAGACGGTAAAGGAATGTCTCTTACTATCTTTTTATCACAACTTAAGAAATTATCGAGAAGATGTGAAAACTGGAAATGGTTAAACAGAGTTCATAAAGGTGGGTTTTTACTTTTACTTTTTACTGCAATAGCAACACTGGGAACATTATCTGGCAGTGTATAATCTATTGTTACACCTATAATTAATGCGAAATAGAAGGATCCAGAATTGGAGGAACAACATAGACATAATTTAGAAATGGAAATATTAGGAAAAGGTATCAAACATTTCGAAAAATTAAATAACTCCACTCAGTAATTTTGATACTGATAAATTGATTACCTAAATCACAATTTAAAAACGAATGTGGAATAGTTAATTTAGACGTTTCTAAAAATTCTGGAACACATTGGGTTCGTAAATCAAAATAATATAATAAAAGTTATTTTTTTTTATTAATTTGGAGGCAAATGTAAATCAGTTGAATATTTTAAAATTAATGTTCCTTAAATTATATAGATTTTCCAAATTTTGATGAGGTTATTTGTGGTTATTTTTGCATAGTACTAAGACTTTCTGTCTTGTAATTTTAAATTTTCAAAAATAATTTCTTTGTTGATAAATAATGGCTATCTTTGGAAATGTATTAGTGAAATCATGGAATAAATATATGAATAGATATTAATTATGAAATAGCTGATTAATAGTAAATTAAGCAAAAATAGAATTTTATGTAGAAATAACCGACATATTACAATATTTAGTTCAGTCGAAAATTATAATAATAAAATTGTTTATTTGTGTCCATGACTAAAAAATTTAAAAGCTGAAATAAATAGTTCGAACAAATCAGTTAACTCAAAAGTAAAAAATTTGAAAACGAAATTAATTATTCAGACTGTAATTTAAACTCAAAAATAAAAATGGTTAATTCAAGCATTTCGGATACAAATTTAAAAAGTGGTAGCACTGTTAAATATTTATAAAGAAAATATTATACTTTTATTATAGATATTAATACGGTACAAGTGTTACAAATATAAACTCGAAATGTGATAATATATTTAATGATTTAGAATTAAAATATGATTATTTTGTTAATGACTTAAAATCAAAATATAATACTTTTACTTTAATACAGACGTTATTGCAAGTATTTCGGATTTATAAAATCGACTAAGCGAACATATTTACTTCACAACTAATAATATTTCTGTTATTAGCCGTAGACTTATGAATGTTGCTGAACCAATTGATGAAAAATATGTTAATAAACAATTAAATACATTAAGAACTAAGCAAACAATTACAAAATGTAAATCAATCAATTATTTTAAAAATACAAGCATGTGATGATTCTATAAAATCATGGTTTGTAGATAAACATAAAGAGTTAACACAAAAATATAATACCTCTGTACAAACCTGGACGAATAAATTGTTTAGTTTTACATATAGTTATACTGGTGTACAAGATCGAAGAATTGTTGATATGGCAGATCCAACTGACGAAAATGATGCTGTTAGTAAACAATTTTTTGATGAAGAATTAATTTGTATATTACATGAAACTAAATTAACAATTGATGCATAAATTAATGATATATTGCCAAAAAACTATAAAAAAATATCCTAAATTTAATAACTGGCATATTGCGACTTTTGAAACAATCAGTTAACTTAAAAATAGAAGAAATAAATACTAAACTATCAAATTATAATACATTGGTAAATTTCGACTATTTCCAAAGTAATAGAATTGATATTATTCATTTAGTTGGAAAATACAATGCTATGTATGGAATTGTTTATTTAGATAATAATCAACCTCTATTTGTCTTTATCATTAATCGAACAGTAAAAGAAACAGTAATAAAATCAGAAATACACAAATACAGGATCCAAGTACATAATAGTAGAAATGGTTTAGATTTAATTGATAGCGCTGATCATCGATTTTATGTATATCTGGTGCAAATATATATTTTGAAATAACAAAAAATTTCAATGTACAAGATTGTACAATTGTGTTGTATTTGTATGATTTTGAAGTATACATACTTTTAAGGATATAACAATAGATTATGTAGTAAATTATGTATGTATTCGGAAATGCATTAACAAGATATAAAATATCCTTGGGTAAAGTTTTCCTTCTACACTTAGAAGTAGACAACAATGTGGATTTCAAAGATAAAAGACTAAGAATTGTGACAAATCCAATAGCGTCTAATGAAGCTGTTACTCCAGAGTATTATCAATCTAACAGAATAAATATTATTCTCTTAGTTGGAAAATATAGTGCACAAGAAAAAAAAATTTTTCTAAGAAATAATCAAACAGAATACATTTCCATGAGGGATCGGACAATAAATGCAATAACAATATACCCAGAAGATTATATACAGACTACTCAATTATACCATAACTTGAAAAAAGTTGATTTGTTTAAGCTGTTTGATGTAAAGTTACACAATATTTTTTTTTTTAATCCAAAAAGTTTTAATGCACCAAATAATAATACTGATATTATTGAAATAATATTGTTTTATAAATTTCATTAAATATTTTTAAAAAATCTTTAATTTTATAATGATATTTACCTTCATTTAATTAACACGTATTATCTATAGTAATAAAATCATATTCTTTATCCAAACATTTTAAACATTTTACTCTCAATTTTTCAAATAACATATCACCGCCAACAAAATCGCTGTGTGAATATGTTTAAGATTTGTATCATCCTGTCTAAATATGCAAATAAAGTTAGCATTATCTCTTATGAGTTGTTTCGGTATTTTTGAGTAAGTTTGAGCTAAATAAAAACAATGAATATGTTATGTCTACCACGAGTAAAATTGTATCTCATCATGTCTTGATTATCTAGTAATACATAGTCAAAAAACAACAACAGAATCGCACACCACCCAACAACATAAACCATTTTCTTCATTTGAAGAGAAAAATTATACCATTGGTTCGTTAATTGATTTAATTGCTGCTTCAGTATCTTCTCTTAAAGCAATATATTTCAATTGATTTAAACTTCTCGAACAAACGTGTAGAGTACCAAAATTCAATCATCCTGGAGCATATATAAAATTATCTGTAATAAGAGTAGCTTTCAGCAATTAGAAATACCAACGATCAAACAGCGAATGTCATCAGGTAAAATTCTGCATGACATATTGTTGAAATAATATTGCCAGGTATTCTTATCTTTATATCCCAATCTGTTTCTTTTTCTTTAGTTTTCTTTTCATTTATATGATAAATTTCTGTATTAAATGAGTAAAATTTTTATGCTGAAAAATACTAAATATACACTAAGAAAAAGACTCCATTATAATTTACTGATAGAGGAAAACTATATAGTTTTAATACAGTTCTATACTACATATCTAACACATAACATTACTTCTAAAAATAACAAATTCTATTTTATGGAGCATAATGGAACAGAAAATGTGATAGAAATTCCAAATGGCCAATATAGTTTAGAAGATCTTGGAAATGCTATCAAAAACATTCCACCATTTAACAAAATGTTAGCTGGTGTGAAATAAAATGTATACATCAAATCAGATAACGAAGTAAAAGTAAAATATGTTTTTGAACCGGTATTTGGTGAATTGGATTTAATTGGTGGACTGTTAGGTTTCACAGAAAATAAAGCCTTAGAAAAAAATTAAGTTCATTATAATATAAGATACCTAAAATTGCTCAATTAAAAATGACTAAGAATTCACGGTAATTTAGCAGGTGGTATGATTCTGAAACATGATTAATGCAATCACAGAGCAACTAATATTATTCCTGCATTTAAACCAAGTGTTGCTTTTGGTGAAACTGTTTATAGTGAATAATCTTATCCATAATTTTTTTCAATACAAACATCAAAAGTGGAAGATATTGTTTCAGAAATAAGAGATGACAAAGGAAAAGTATTAGACTGATTCTGCTGAATTATTTATAAAATTAGAAATGAAATCACAATCATATATTGTATACAAGATGGCTGTCTTTCATGCTTAGAGGACTTAACAAATCATTTATCTCTACACTCCGACTACAACAGGAAGCGAGGTGATAACTCTGTGCACCAGTTTTCCTTGTTCGATAGATGGAGCAGTAGCACAATTTTCCTTGTCGAACTGGCTACGAGCTAGTGTATTACGTTTCCAGAGGCGATTTAACTTGAATAAACGAAAAATAAGTTTGTTTATGTATTGCTTTTTGTGTAGAACTGAAAATGTTAATATTTTACATCACTTGTTCATCAATTTAATGATAACAAAAGTAATTTGAAATACTATATTGGTTGTTGTGTATTTTGTCACTAATGGTTGACACTTTCATTCAATGTATATATACATAATTTTTTAACAAACATTTAATATAAAATTGGTTCACATTTTCTGGAAGATTACGAGTGGCCATAGTGATTTGCATTAGGAAAGTATTAACTAGCTAGATACATTATTTTCCAAATATCTATACTATTCGTAGGCTCCTCTCCTTTCTGCCAAGTGTGTCAAATTGCCGAATATGAGCTGCCTGTATAAATTAGATATAATGCTAGTGATGGCAACCATTCTATAACAAAAAAAGAATGGGTGCGATGTATGAGTAGAAAGGCAAGGACATATGCTAAGGGAATAGGGTAGGTATTTTGCTATTTTTCGTCCAACTTAAATATTAAACACTTTTTTTTGTTTGTAAATGGAACAAGTGATAGAAATCTTGAACATTAATTTAATTGATTATAATTTTCATCTTGTTAGTTGTTTTGTTCGAGAAGAAAAAGTTTATTTCAACATCACAATAGCTGTCAATAAAAACGTTATGAAATTAAAAATTTGGGAAGATGTAAAATTTGAGTTATTTGCTGTTGGTTCACTCAGCAATGGCTTTCGAATTTTAAATCAGTATGGAAAATGTTCACGAATTTGAAATATAATTGCATAATATATATTGTTGTTGGACATTTAAATTCATTAAAAAATAGTTTTGCCAACAAGTGTGTTATTTTGATTTTTTGTCTTGTACAACATAAATCGCGTAAAATTATTATTCTATGGTTAATTATTTATAATTTAACAATATTTTCATCGTTTTGTTGTGGTTTTTTTGAAAATGACTGAATATGAAGTTGTGGAAAAGTACCTCAATTTTTAATCATTCTGAGGAATTAGTTTTTTTGTCCATTTTTGAACACGAAAAGGGTTACTATGCTTGAACGTACTTATATGTACTGTTATCACAAACCCACAAACCAACTAATAAAACACTTATACTTGGGATAATAAACAGCGATAACTTAAAAAACTGTATCCAATTCAGTGAAATAAACCAAGGTGTTGCTTACTACTATATCTGCTGCGAACAAAGCACACCTGACACTATTCTTACCCTGTGTTAGTGGCTGTACAACACTTTGAGCCACCTTTTTGTGATTATGTGTACGTGTCATGGTAGATTAAACCTGATCAGGTATTTACTCACGTTTCAGCACAGTCACAATCAGTCCCAGCAATCGCGTTTACATGAACCACTTTCACCCACACCTTCCTCTGAAAAACCGGCTTAGATTCGACATCCCATCAGCAATGTCATCGACACACAGTATGTCTGTGAAGTCATGGTGCACCGCTGATCTGCAGTTGCGCAGTTCGTGGTGTTGCGTCATAACCTGTTCGTGTACATAATACTACAGTGACTTAGAGTTTACTTTTTATTTGGTGCAGATTTCACATTTCTGTCTTCTTTTGTTGCTTTCCTGTGACCGGTAAAAAGTCCACCATGTCTTTACGGACCTACTGTGTTATAGGGAACGCAGTATTTACTATATAACTGTCCGTGGACTGACGACAAAAAATCCTGAATAGTTGTAGCAATGAGTATAAATTTGAGTATAGGTAGTTGCCCAATTATTTATCTCGCTGAAACTTTCAAATTCGCGTATTTTAAAATAATGAAACTGTTTATTTAAATGATCGTAATTTACATACGACTTCACTAGCCAGAGCCGAAGACGTTCTTGTTCCTATCGATAATAATTTTTTTCCTCGCATTATACACCGAGAAATGATCTCGCTTTTAAAAAAAGATTGGATCAATATGGGTTGAAAGCTTCATAGCTCCTAAGTTTCTAAGTTCCTATTGGGAATACTTACTTCCCCTTGATATCAAAATTGCGGTTTTTCAAAATTGCATGTAATTTTCGGAGTCGTAACTTTCAAAGTACACAAATCACATTATTTCTGTAGCCAACTTTAACGTTCCTGGGATTGATTAGACCTGCGTACATGCATTAAACTTATCACTTTCGCAAATGGATCTAGGCTTAATTGACACCTCCTATAGACAGCACCGAGTCAGTAATACAGAAGCAACTAAACTCTGTCCCACTCATGTTGTGTCTCTAAACTAGCGAACTGACAATGAACAACTGTTTGTCTGCTTCAGTAAAAAGGTATTATTGGAGGCTAGTCTACAGATGAGTTAAACTGCATGTTTTCCCGCTCGCTACAGAGTATTATATCCAAGCAACGGCTAAAACATTATTAACTTAGACTCCTTAAATTAAAAACTATTTAATTTAACGTTAATCTAATTTTCAAATGTGGTGCTTCTCTGGTTCATGAAGAATGTTTTCATACTGCACACTTATGTTATTTTATAACTAAACATAATATCCACGGTCACATCTCAGATCTACACATATCGAAATAATACAACAGGGGATTATTTATTTTTGTATTTAGCACTAAATTACGTTGACTGGAATCTTTTACACGAGACTAATGTTTTCAACGAAATAGTTTGTTATTGAACTCTTTACGTACATAATAATATTAATCAATTTATACCGCTCTGCTATCGTACGGTACTACTTGTAAATATGCTGTTTGGTATTCCAAATATGTAATTCAACTTATAAAAGAGAGAAATCAATTAAGTAAAACATTAATCTTAATATAATATACTAGCTGGCTGGCTGCGGCTTTGCCCGGGTGAAATTATGTAATGTGAACAGTAACTCTGGATAAAATATATGATGAAGGCATTTAACAGCTAGCGTACTCAATAACAGTGAACTATAAATTGTCTTAGCTCAGTGTATAGAGCGCGCGCAATATGCTCGTATGATGTCATAGTAATTTCCATCGCAAAGTCTTACACGGGACACGAACCCGTAACCCCACCCCTTCCACACCACAAACTTTATACAATACCTGTGTGAATGTTAAAGGCATGCCGTGATAATTCTTTCGTACGTACAGGCTACAGTCCAAAGAAGTTTTATTTATGAGTATGTTGGCAAAAAGAAACGACTGTTGAGTAATTTATCCGTGATCATTCTCATTTTTCCAGGAGACTGTAACATTTTACTGCTTTTCACCTACTTAATTTTCGAATTTCATAAAAACTTGAATTTGATTTGTAGATATTAACACAAGCTTCATTTTTATCAAAAAATCATCTCGATACCTCAACGGGTATAAGCGGTACAAATGATTATCTGAAATCACATTTTATTTTTTTAACAGCTTTCATGGACGAATTTCGAAAATTCCTGGAATTAATTTTTTTTATATTTACGTAAGAATTATTTTAAAGCAAAAACCATTTCAATATTTCCACTGCTTTAGGAGATAAGTGGGATTAATATTAAAAACACGTTTTATTTTTTTCAGAGATTTCAAGGACGAATTTCGAAAAATTGTAATAACACTTTTTAGATATTTACTTAAGCATAATTTAAAAAAAAAATTACCTCACTATCGGAAATGGTTTAGGAGAATTCATGGAGTAATGAAAAACACATTTTACGGCTTTTCACCCCCTTGATTTTCGAATTTCGCAAAATCGAGAAATTCGCCAATATGCATTTCTTTGGGCAATATTATGAAGTTAAAAAATTTATGATAGCATTCCCGGTTAATGAGATATCAAGTATTCTTTTAAAACACACAGCCCAAACCGCTGTACCTAGAACCATGAAATTTTGAGAGGAAGCTTCCCCTTGCCCCGTAGGCACCCACTAAAAAAGGATTTATCGAAATTCGATAATTAAGGGAGTGAAAAGGGGTGAAATGTGTTTTAAAAGAATCCTTGATGTCTCATTAACCGGGAATGCTATCATAAATTCTTTAACAACATAATACTGTCCAAAGAAATGCATATTCGCAAATTTTTCGATTTTGCGAAATTCGAAAGTTATGGGATGGTAAGCCATAAAATGTGTTATGTGTAATTAATCCGTAATTTCTCCTAAACCCTTTCAGATAGTGAGGTGTTTTTTTAATGATGCTTAGGTAAATATCTAAAAAGCATTTTTACAGTTTTTCGAAATTCGTCCTTGAAAGCTCTTAAAAAAATAAAACGTGTTTTTTATTAATTCCACTTATCTCCTAAACCAGTGGAAATATTAAAATGATTTTTGCTTTAAAATAAATCTTACGTAAATATTTAAAAAAATTATTTCAGGATTTTTCGAAATTCGTCCTTGAAAGCTGTTAAAAAATAAAATGTGATTTCAAATAATCATCAGTACCACTTATACCCGTTGAGATATCGAGATGATTTCTTGATAAGAATGAAGCTTATGTAAATATTTACAAACCTAATTCAGGTTTTTATGAAATTCGAAAATTAAGTAGGGGAAATGCAGCAAAATGTTACAGTTTCCCGAAAAAAGAGAATTATCACGGAGAAATAATTCAACCTACACATAAATAAAACCTCTTTGGACTGTAGCCACTACATACGAAATAAGTATCACAGCATGCCTTTTTACATTCACTCAGGTTTTGTATAAAGTTTGTGGTGTGGAAGGTGTGGGATTGCGGGTTCGTGTCCCGTGCAAGACTTTGCGATGGGAATTACTATGACATCATACGAGTATATTGCGCGCGCTCTTTACACTGAGCTAAGACAGTTCATTATAGTTCACTATTATTGAGTACGCAAGCTGTTAAAATGCCTTCATCACATATTTTATCCAGAGTTACTGTTTACTTTACGTCATTTCACGCGGACAACGCCGCAACCGGCCAGATAGTAGAATATAAATCAACTTTTTCGTATAATCGATTTGCAAAGCAACGGAAATTAGTGAAAATCATACTTAAATTCGAAGGAAAGAAGTGGTTGATGAACGTCAGCAAAACAATTAAGGCAGAAATAAAAAACAGTCTAGTATTACATAAAAATAGTGAAGAATTGATACAACGATAATATAGCCCTACACGTTATCTTTGTCATTGCCGTCTATTGATAAAGGTCATTCGGAATTAAGTGAGCATTAAATATTTAACCTTTGAAATAAAATCGCTAGCCGTTGTTGCATATACGTTAACATTACCAATAGTTACATTGTTGTTTGTATGGTTGGTAGCGAATCATTGCATGTAGTTCCGTGCATTTAATGAATATCTATTGTAGATAACATTTATCGGAGCAGTGTAATGTAAATGTTAACGTTGTATAAACCTAAGTAAATAAAAGCACGTGGCAATTTTTATGTTTACATGCAGTGGAAAGATATAAACTGGCAGAAAATATAAATTAATCACGGCTCACATTATCCCGAAGCACCTATAGCAGTCTTTTGTGGGGAGTAATAAAATTTAGGTCTCTTTAATCTGTGGATTTCGAGGATATTCTTATTTGTATTACTAAAGGATTCGCAAATTTGGTTTTTGATTAACTATTAATACCGCGTGCGTTTTACCATCATAGTGTACGAAAAGTGCAAGGGCAGGTAGGCAACCAGAGTATCTTCCCTGTAAATAGTGCTGCTGGAAATTTCTTTCCGCCGAAAATTTATTGCTATACTTTTTCATGTAGCTAAAGAACGTAAAATAAATTAAAATAAATTTTTTATTGTAACTACCTCACCACATACGTATTAACAATTCATGATTACAAAACGTAACTATACAGGATGGGTAGTAAAATATATGATAACCCGGCGAGAGTGCAATACTGAGGACAAAGTATTTAGGGAAATACATGCAACATTGGGCCTAATGTGATTCTTGAGGGTTGAGATAGAAAATATGTTAATGTACCATAAAACTATAAGCCACACCGAAAAATTCGTAATTTTTTAACGGTATCAAACACTGATAAACTTTTACATATTACATTAATAGTAATTTCCCACAATGAAAATATTTTCCGGTTTCAAAGTTTTCATACATATCTAAACTAAAAACTATTCAAACAGTATAAATGAAATAATTTAGAATGAAAGTTAATATATTAAGTTACAGAATGATACCTTTGTGATTACACGTTATGTGATTTCACGTAAAGAATTTTTTTCTGTTAAAAGAAAACACTGAATGTACCTCAATTTTGCACGCCTTTAAATACCTGTATGTAAAAATAATAATAATTTTTTTACGCGAAGTAACAAAGATGTCATTCTGTAATTTAGTACTTTTCATTTCACTAAAAATATTTAATTCGTATAGTTCGAATAGTTTTTACAGTACTTTAGGCAATTAGTGAAAATAGCCATAACACTACTTTGACGTCGGCTTGTATGAAATCTACGAAACCGAAAAATATTTATTTGTGAGAAAGTAATATTAATGTAATGTGTAAGAGTTAGGCAGAGTTTGGTAAAGTTGTAAAATTACGACTTGTTTGATGCAGAGCCGTCTGAACGGCTTGTTCTTTAGTTTTGCAGTGATTTTGAAAATGTTTTTTATTGCTACATTATACTCATACCAAAATTTTGCTCCGCGTTTTGGAACTAGTATGTCATTATTTGTAGCTGATTTTATCTGTAGTAATGTACTGAACGGGTTTTTAGATTTCGTCACCCAAAGTACCAGATTTTTTGTCGTGAAAATGAGCCAAAATAAAGCAAAATATTTTTTGCTGACGAATGGTACATTAATTTTAAAAAACGCATCAACAGTATTGTGCGTCGTGTGACTGCACATTGTCTCAAATGTTTTCAAAACTTTTGAGTAGAAAATATATGAGTTATTAGCACCAGTCTGAACTAAACTAAGGAACAAGCCCTAAAGATACTGACACGCAATGCACGACCGTGTGTCAGGCTGCATAGCTCCCAGGCATTCACGTACCTGCCTCCATCTGTACAAGGAATTTCAGTTGGTGGAAACGATTGGAAATACAAGTTACTCCCATGACAGCACTTTTAAATTCATTTTGCTTGCTGAATACTTACATGTCATATCTAAATATCATACGACGACAAAGTTCAAAGCAATACGGGGTACCCAACACATATTGGCACAAAAAATGTGAAGGGGTCTACTTTCTGTAACATTATTTTATGTGGTTACTTACCGTCAAATATTTTACCGGTTAACAAAACTCCGTTTTTTAAATAATATTTGCTTGTCACTTTATTTTGCGTTTTTACTTTCCGAATCTCTCCTTTGAGGCAATCTGCACACCTGATGAATCATGTGCATATAATGTTTCCCTAATTATTTATTCGTCAAGATTACTGGGTTTATGTATATATATATATATATATATATATATATATATATATATATATATATATATATATATATATATATGGAACTCATCCTGTATAGTTTTTCTTCTATAGCAGGTAGAACGTTACAAAAATTAAATTTTGACATCGACTCTGTAAGTTACACTGTGGAAATGCTCAGAGGATTCCCTCGATATGCCACTTGCGGATATTCTTCAACTGTGAGCTGAATAGTTTGTTGTGGAGTTTCAAGATATTACTAGCTAAGAACGCTTAATCGCAGTTATACAAAAGAATCATATTGAAAAGGAACAACAGAACAAGCGGAAGAATTTCTGGCTATGATGCTCAAACTCATATAACCTTGCCACCTATACATGTAACTGTATTTACTGAAACTTTAACGCTGTTTATTATATCATGCACTTTAGTACATTAGCCTTTTCTGTGTTTTTATTGTCGTGGGTTTGTAATTACATAAATTATGCTTTTAGAATTCCCTTTTCATTCGCATTAATGGGGAATATTTTTGATCATATTGCATTAAAATAACAAAAAAGGACATTTAAATATTCTATTTTGTAATGCCCTGCAAATAATATTTTCTATATAACTTAAGATAAACAATTTGACAGTAAGTTAGTAAATTTGAGATGATAAAAAATGACAGCATGCCGTGACCAGGATTCGAACCTGGGTTATTGCGGCCACAACGCAATGTACTAACCACTATACGATCACGGCTACCTGGCTGCTACGTGTAGAAAGTTGTTTGAAAGTAGATTTCTCAATGCCTACAGTCCATGACTTTGACACCAGAGAGGAGGACCGCTGTAGACTGAAGTATAAAGTCGACTATCACCGGCACGAACTTCATCCTCGTAAACAAGGAGCAGTAGGCAACTATCTCCACTTGTATATAGGGTTCCTGCACACAAACACACCACATGGGTTGAGCCACGATTTTAGGGCGATACGATTTTTGCTTCATTCTGTTTCAATGCTTTATGTGCACATCAGCAGCGGTGCTTCATGACTATTGGAAGCGTGTCATTGTTCGGAAACACCTCTCATTTGGCTGCACCAATCAGAACAAGGTTGTTACGTGTGATTTGCCAGTAGAAGCCCAAGACAGTGAGGTTAAAACATTCCATCACTGACCATACAATGGGCTTATAACGTTGAGGGCTGTCCTCTTATGTTGAAGGCAACCAGATCCTGGCGGCATTTGCTGGGTTTTATAAGTCCGCAAATACACTGTAAAAAAACTTCCTTAAATGCTTCGGAAGTAATTAACCTAAACGCAGTGTGGCACAGTTACCATGCTTCCGCCTTGTAAATATAGAAACTTTTACAGTTGTTAAAATACAAGTATGATAACTTCAGTATACATTTGACTGTTTTATAAAAAGTTTAAGAGAGCTACCATGGATGTCTGGGAAACAATTCTTCCATGCCTACTTCCTTAGCGCTCCTGTACGCACGTGTGGCAAATTTAATTTTTAAAAGTGTACCTCAGTCCACATGTCCATCCATTTCACCGTGTGAACACAAAGTTTCACATAGGAAGCTGTTTCCTTGTTTGTAGGAGATGTCTCGAGAGGTAAGGAATTTATTGATGAATAGGCAAGGTGTGGTCTCTTGAATCTTCTTTTAGTCTCGTATGAGAGCGTTCTGTCGACATTTTGCTGGATGAAGTTTGTGACATAGTACTGGTAACAAGTAGCCTACATAAGTGTAAATTTAATGCATATATTGATTATGTTCAATGCAGAGTTTATCTGAGCGTTGAAAGTTACCGTAACTGAAACCAGATTCAGTTAATGTTCCTGACTTTCCAGGCATCGCAACGGTGGACACAGCTTTAGCAGATATAATTTCATTAATAAATTTCTCAACGTTCGTGGTGGTATTCAAAGATGTGTGTACTCATTCCATGTAATCTGGTAATCACTACCGCTTATTTTCTCGTGACCGGAAATGAAAAAATGTGGGTTTCTGTATAAAAGCCGCGTAGAATATAAAATACTCATATAGAGCACATATTTGTCATTAAAAACACTACAAAATGGTTGATGTCTGGCAAAGGCGCACTATCGACTAGAATGTGACTTGAGTTTAGAGGCTTATGATAAAGCTTGTTGAGTGACAATGGATCGCTGTTGGTAGGCCCCTACTTTCGTTCTTGTCCTCAGATGTGCGAAATGAATCCACCTTAAGGGGCCCGCCTACATAGCGCCTTAGCGGCCGTTCGACCTCATGGACGTGGAGTTTTCCCCCACAAAAGCGGGATTGGGTCAATCCCTGTTGTGGAGGAGGTTGTCTCTCGCTCTCTCTGTTGTCCTCTCAGCTCGGTCTCGCGAATCCTTCAATTTTCCACAACACTGGCTGCATATTTGCGCAGGACACATATGACAAGAACAAGATTTCCTCAAAAGTTTCCGTTGTCACAAGGTACAAACAGTCACGGGATCGAAAGCTAAATGATAGATCTTCTAAGGTTAAATGGTTTTAAGTAAAAATAACAAAAAAATAACGGCGTTACACAAGCCGAAAAAGGCACTAATTTGGAATGTTAAGGTAAAGGCACCGATTATGAGACCCATTTTGTAAAACGCGTACAACTTTTAAGTAGGTAGACATAAATGAACTTTGATCATGTACAATATCACTCCAAATAGTTTACTTCAAAGGTCAATACATGTATGTAATTGATATCAAACAAAACATATTTATTTATAATAAATTGAAAGAAAACGTTACATTTTGAGACGAAAATAAAAGGGCTCCTAATATGAGACACACTACTGTTTTACCCTTTTACGGCACTGAGGACAGACAAAGTGCATGTCAGTGGCACCACAGTGTTCATGAGCCCAACGATAACAAGCTGTACACTGTACC
>PNEQ01071766.1:0-17575 GCA_003012365.1 Medauroidea extradentata
TCGTTGAAACATATTCCAAAGTCTGTGTAAATATATGTTGAAAGAGTTAAACCGTTTAGAATGCTGCGTAAGAAGGCGGCAACCAGTGAAATCGAACGTAGCTCCGTCGCTAGCGCGCCGCGAGCAGAATTCAAGCCGGTTGCGGGTGGGTAGGCAGCCCACTTGCCAGTTCTGTGTTGAATCGAAACACCCTGTACATCACAACGCATCTGAAGCGCGTGGTAGGCGGCGCCTGTAAGGGCGTACGACTAAGTGTTAGTTTTTTAGACGTTACTACTTGTGACTACATTTCCCATCTATGAAACTTGTTTTAACTCTCATAGTCTACCCGTAGCAGCATGTCAAAGTCAAAATTTGCAAGTTACGGGAAGATGCAAATAACAGAAACCAACTGAATTACATAAATTTACCTTGTAGTGCTTGACAATATGTATTAAAAATAATGTGTTCATGGCGTTAAACTTATTGAGAGATCTATATGATTAAACATGAGTCAACAACTTTAAATTTAAAATCACCTTACTTAGCTTTAAATGTGTGCCGATTCTGAAGAAACTTTGAAATACGGCCAGGGGTGTAGCCAGGATTTCTATTCGTGTAAGGGGAAGGGGCGGGGGTACCAACTTAAGGATTTTCACAGCACAATAAGGGGGCACCGATCACATGTCATGAAAAAAAAAAAAGGGGGGGGGAGGTTCGGGAGTCCTCCCCGGAAAAAAATTTGGTTTCCAAGTTGCAAAATAAAACAATTTAATCATTTTTTGTGCCTAAACTGTGAATACAACACTGCTAATTTTATCTTCGAGCAGTTTATTTTCATCTGGGAGGGAGGAGATATATCCCGACATCACACCCCTCTGACTACGCCACTGTACTGTATATGGTCATCAGATATTTAATGTGATTAGAAAAAAAGTTCGAAGGGTAACAGTTTTTTTTAAAATAAATACGGTATCAAGAAAATACATAACTTATAAGACACTGTATCAGATACTACGTGTTCACCGAGTTGGACGACGGTTTTTTTTCTTATGGTACAGTAGACATTTTATGAGATATATAAGTCTTCAAATTTCACCATTTTTGTAACTATTAACACTGCATGAATAAAACGTATAAAAGTCATGCCAGTTTACAGAGAACTACACGTGTACTGAATTTGAAAAAAAAAATTCGGAAAAATTATTATTCTGATACTTTATGTCATAAAAAAGTTTAATCTGTCACAGTTTCGATAGTATTGACATGGGATAAACAAAACACAAAAACGTCGTTATGAACTGCATGAGTTTTAAGTTTGGTGAAATTCTCAAAATGGTCCCATTGATGACGTGTGATCATAATATGTTCAAATAGCCGGCATTTATAAAAAATCAACGAAATACGCAAAAACCAAGTCAGGTTGGTAAGTTCTACGTGTAACAAGTTTGATGAAATTCGGTCCACGGGCTAGAAAGACTTTTGGGAGTGGCGAGGGGGGTACACACACAGACAGGAAGGTGATTTCATAAGCCTACTTCACAGGCTACAATTTGTTCCGGAAAGCAGGCTAATAATCGCAACTGTACAACGCATAGCAACGAGCGCGGGTAGGGAGGCCCCTGCCAGAAGCTTCCAGAGACACTGGCTGTTCTACAGCGTAGCACGGTGTCTCGTCACGACACGACAGTCACTCGCAACAGAGCAGAGAGCTGACGAGGATGTAACCGTCACTTCCTGCACTGGTTCCAAGCCGTAGAGCTCAGTAACCGCACACAACATGTCCGCTGTGGGGTCATGTTCCTTCCGCAGGGCACTTGTGTACGGGCAGACAGGTGTTCCACATGCCAGCGCTACCCACCTCACATTAACGCCCCCTATAGTTTCACAACCTTTTGTACTGTATTTAAAAAATACAGCCGTTATGATTTCAAACGGGTGTAAATATTATGTCGTATTCATATTTCTTATACTAATATTCACTTACAGAATGCAATCATTTCTTTAATTATAATGCGGCACCTAATTTATGTAAATGTATCTTAATATATTGTTGGTATATTATTTTAATGTTGCTATGCTATATTAAAATTCTATTAATTATAGTTTTCAAACAATGTAATGTAACCAGAAAACATTTAATTTTACTATTGTAAATTTTATTTTACATAAGTTTAGAGAAAGTTATTACCATAAATTATATTTAATTAAGGTAGTTTCTTTTAGTTACAATAATGTAATGAATAATATGTTGAAATGAAGCACTTGTTTCGTAATGGAATTCAACTTTAGGCTGATTTGGTTCGAATTAATATGAGACAAAAATATTAATAGTATTTGCTACCAGTTTATTCACGACATTTCAATAGATCCGAAAATTGCTTCGAACAATTGAAAAAAATTTTACTTACCCACATTTTTTATTCTTATGCGATTCACATAATGAACGAAATATTTACATAATTCATTAAATATTATTTAAAAATTTAATTAATTTTTTTATGTTGGTGAAGCACTTTTATTTGTTTTTGATGTCACATTAGATTTTGCTCGCGACTTTGTTAGCATGGTTTTCAGTTCTTGGACATTCTAAGCTGTGCAAAATTACGTTAACGGTTTGGGCCACTAGTAACCATTTTAGACATAGTTGAAAAATTAAATTATTTTACTTTATTTTTTGGTGTACCCCGTTCTGCCACTTCCCCACCTCTCCCTTCCAACTTCACATCGACCTCATTTATCTATACAGGATGAGTCAGGACGGAGTGTGTTAATTTCGTGTGGTAACAGCTCACAAAAAAAAACCGTTTCGAAAATGTGGTTTCAATTTGTCCCTACAGAGAAAATTGTGGGAGTAATGCTATCCAAAAAATAGATTTTCGAATTACAAATTAATTAATATCTCAAAAACTACCCCATATTAAACAACGATACTCTGAGTACTGTATCTACAATGACTGTTCTTCATTCTCAGAAATTAAGTTTGTTAATATCACCGGCCCATCATTGTTCAAATTGGGTACAAGATCTTGTTTTGGCTTGTAACTCTGGAACACGTCATTGTTATTCGTGTTGTACTACAGAACATTGACAAGGTGAAAAAGTGTAATAAAAAGGTAGTTTTGTCGGAAGAGGCTAGAGTGAACCATTTTCGAGAAAATAGCGCGTAAATTTTTTGCCATTTAAAATAAAAAATATATCGCCTGAAACATATGCAGGCATTGCGACTGCCTTGCAAGGCTGGTAACCAAACAAATAGGCGTGTCATGATGATGCGATTTCAATAGCTTTTTTAATACAAGAATTGTAACTTAGATAGTGTGAAAGAAGGTTACATAGCACGGTAAAGTGGTTTCATTCTGTGGTGAGGAAAAATATAGTACTACAATAACCCACGAATCTATGGCACTGCACTAGGTTTTACAAAATCCCAATTCCAGGCAATCCTACAGACAGTTGAACCTTTATCGCTATGGACACGAAACTACACAAAACAAGTGTCCCATTACTTGCGTAAGTAATGTTATAAGAGATGTTGCAAAATGTGTTTCTTGTTATGTAAACAGTGAATAATTATCATTAGAAAAAGAGATGGGAACGATCTTTTTTTATTGAAAGCTGATATGATCGTGATGGTTCTTAGCTATGATTCAACGAAATCTATTCAATAGTTTAAAGGTAATTAGCTCTTTTCTAGTTTTTAACTTTTTATTCCAGGAAATGTTGCTTTGCAACTATGCACTGAAAGCAGCTTCATACTCATTGTTGTCATTTTCATTGTAAACGATGAATCTTACGCATTTAATAGTTACGGTAGTACGTTTCGTTATTATTGCAGTTCAGCTAAAGCAGATTTGTCATGAGGATTATTAAATAACTGTCTTTGATTAAGTACGCTAATTGCAACACCCTGCAAACATTTTACACGACTTAAGGACACGTAAGCTTGACCTTTTGCAAAAGTACTTCTTCCCAAATAAACGATGGCCTTGTCTACAGTGGTTCCTTGTAATTTATGAACACTAAATATTATTGAAGATTTTGGTAGTGCAAAAAATATCAAAGAATACTAAAGAAGAACAAATAATAAACTAATTCATATTTAAACCCAAAACGTGTGTTGTTGCACTACTAAAACCTTTAATAATATTTAGTGTCTGCGAGTAATTTAAAAAGAATTAAATAAAAGTAAAAATAAAAATTTTAAGTAACCCCCGACATAAAAAATCTCTAAAAAGTAAAAAAAAAATTCTTTGTTGGCATTTTAACTTTGTTATAAGTACCTATTAATATTTTGACGATGAGCGTCGTCACGTCAGAGGAACGCTAATTAAATGAAATTAAAAAATGTATTAATACAAATAAATTAATATTGATAATGATAAAGTATGTATTATACGACGACTTACTTTATGTTAGCAACGTTGGTATGTAACAAAACAACGAGCTACAATTGTTTAGTTCTCAGTCTTGATTAATTTACTCTGAAAAATTCGCAAAATAGACACAACCGTCAACGACATCTACGTGTCTGCCCTTTCAAGTCGCCGCATTCTGTGACGCCCCCGCCCCCATTGCCTTAAGAGCAGTTCTTCGCGGTGTCAAATTTACACCCCTGACGCGTGGGAACAGCGTAGTGATAAAAGCCAGTGTCCCACGCTTGACGAGAAGCATATAGCCTCTATAGCGCGCCAAACGGGCGTGCAAGGTTTCCGACTTTTTACTATGTATTTTTTAATAGTATGAAGTAAAGACCAACGCATGCCTCTCGTTTTGCACTTTACGAATTCAGGTAATGTTTTCGGAGTTACAACAGTCTAAAAAACCCGTTTTTAGCCATTTTGAGAGGCTCGAATATAATGTTTCTAACAAGTGTGCTGCATTTTTGAAAAAATAGAAGCATAGTTTCAAGTGTGTGTTCTTTTCGTAGGTAAACATAATATGAATAAGTTAAGCAGTTTCGCGTAAAAAAGAATACGCGTGACACGCTGCAACGCCGTCCATGCGCCAGTCGAGGACTCTTAAAAACCGCGCATCGCGCGCGACTATCAAGCGAACGCCTCTGGTACAATATCGAAACACTCAGGGGCGTCATTTAGGGAGGCAGAATTTTAAGTGTATAAAATTTATTTTTGTATTTTGTTATTTAAATAATGCTAACTTAAGCATATAAAACTGAAGTTTTATTATTAAAGTTTCTAATTTATACGTGCATAATTAATAAAAAAAAGACGCAACAAGGTCACTATTGCCGAAAAAAAATTCGCTATCCCCCCCCCCAAGAAAAACCCGAAATGACGACCACACCTTGTAAGACATATTGATGTCCAAAACTAAGTTCATACGTACAATTTGAAATTAGTAGGTATTTTCTATTTTTATACCCATGTATAACTAATTATACTTGTTCACATAGCGGCCCCCTGACTTGACGCGTTAGTTAGAATTTTTAATTTTACTTTTATATACATAGAGATGTGGATCAATGTTGTTTACGTAATCAACGTTGGGAATCTTTTTACGTTTTTTAACTTTCAGTATATTTTTGACTTCTAATATCGTGGGTAAGAGTGGCCACTTTTTTTGTAATATTTAAGTTATTCAAACTACACATTTATCGTAACTACTTTTAACACTAAATTAAACATAATGCTGCGTGTGCGCACGTGAATAAAGACAGGCGGTGATAGGAAAAGGGAGGGGGGGGCGAAGGTAATCAATTTAGAGAAAATGTCTTTTTTTTTATCTCTGACATTACCAATAGCTATTACTGATTTTATCACCACAACGCTCATAACGATGTGTAAGCAAATATTACGGAAATTGTAGCCTACTGCTGTACCACTCTCTCCACTGTCATAGGCTATATAGGATTTCAGTTCAGAAGATGTTTGTGCCATGCAGTCTTTATCAAGGTAGAAGACAGAAATGAGAATGATAAATGATCTTTTCCTGCCATAATACATATTTATTTTCAATAAGTAGCCAATTTTACTATTGTGAGCATTTCGTACCTTTTCGTCCTGAAAATTATCAACGTAATGTAAATTTGTTTATAACACGATAATGTTGACAAATGGTATACTGATTTTCCAATATTATTCAAATTTAATCCTGAATAAGTGTTGTTGATGGGTCAAATGTTAGATACTGTAAATTTTTTTGCTCTCATCAGTTCAGTAGAACATTTTCGTTAGCTTTCCTGAAAATTCGTACGAAATTCTTAATTGGAGCAAATTGCTCAAAATTTATGGAATAAAATTTCTGTCCTGCTATAATAAAACGTTCAGGTAGTGTAACACAAAACAACCGTCTATGGCCATGACTTGACTCGATCGCAATTCGGGATACGACTATAAATCGAAATAAAATTTTACTAGTGACCACACATATTAGAAAATTTCAATTCTGCTATTTATAAATACTGGAATAATTACCTAATATTTCCTAATATGTCACAGCACAAAGAGCGTAATAAACAATGGAAATCCGTTCCGAATTGTCAAACACGATCCCATAACTCACCCCCTCCCCCGTCATGTCCTTGCCGTGGGTTTCAGCCGACTTGCAGGTATAGTTTGTGTCATGTAAGTGTTCCGTATTCTGACAGTTCACTTCTGAGAAACGTGTCTGTACACAGGCTTGCGAAGACCGTGCTTTTACAGGAAGCCAGGTAGGTTTAAAGCTCCAAACAATGGAACTGTCCGACGCAGTTCTCATAAGAGAAATGTCAAAATACGGACAAGTTACATGAAACAGACTTTAACAAGAGGCAAGGGTGGGCAAGGGTCCTTCGCAACCCTCTGTTCCCACCCCCTTCCCCGAGACCTTTGGCAAGTGTGCCCAGGACCATGTCAGACACAGTGGCAGACATAATTCTCCTTGATTGACAGCACCATAAAACCTTCGACAGTGCTACTCTCTGTGAGAATTTGGCTGAACGTCTTGCTGGGACCTTTAAATTGCTTTGTACGACCTAACTAGTGTTAGACAATTTTATTGTATTATCAGTTTTGGAGCCGTAACATTTATTCAAATGGTATTATCAACATTTTCTCTTCGATAAAGCATAGGATATATTTTGGTAAACTGCCTGACATTAATAATAACGGAATCTTTCATTAATTTGTCATGCAAATATCATTACAAGAGAATTATTGGTTAACTTTAAAGAATTATCTTACAAAACTTTTGACCACACTGCATAGGAGAAAGATCTATGTTGTGCACTACAGGAATCTGAAGCAGGCGATGGCACACGGGCTAAAGCTCAAGTAAGTTCACAGGATGCTCAGTTTGATAAGTTTACATGGTTGAAGCCATACATCGAGCTTAACACTGCAAAATGACAGGCAACCACGAATGACTTTGGGGTGTTCTACAAGCTTACCAACAGTAGCACTTTTCAGACGGTTGATGGGTGACAAGTAAATTCGTCAAGATTGAAGCTTATGTGCAGTGAACAAAAAAAAAAAAAAACTCATAGTAAAACATACATTCCTGGACGGAATCATTTATATGGAACATTTATCATTAGTACGTATGAAGCATGAAACCATCATTTTCGATAACCAATAAATGCGGGGTTCGCGGTATTGGACTTGTCTGAAACTCTAATGTACAGGTTCCACTACAATGTAATGAAGATGCAGTACAGTGATAACCTGGAGCTTCTGTATACGACGGACACCGACAGCTTCGTGTAGAAGTACGAACTGATGATTTCTACCAGAATATGTATGTTAATGCGAAATTTTTAGAATAATTTGTTACCATTGGAAGGATGGTCGATGGGATACATCGACCATCCTTGCTAATCTCCTACGAACGTGAAAGTCCTGGAGAAGTTCAAGAACAAGGCAGGAGCAGACATAATTTCTGAATTCGTGGGTCTGTGTGCTAAACTGTACGCCTACAAATGCACTGGAAAAGTAACAAAGAAAGCAAAAAGCATACAGAGATGTGCTGTGAAATACCAAATTATATTGGAAGATTTCGAAAACGTTCTACAACATTGTATGTTATTGAACAACCACAGCACCTGGATTAAAATAAACATGCAATTTTTACAGAGTGTATGAAGAAACTGGCACTAACGTCCACAGATGATAAGCCCCACATACTGGAAGACCGAGTTCACATAGTATCACACAGTTATATCGACAGTATGTATATTTCCAAACACTGAAATCTTTTCACTGGCAGCACGCCGGAGAACATGCAAGAGGAATTATTTTTCTTGACAAGTTTGGCTGCCTCATTTTTCCAACGTGCAAGTAATTTGCATGGCGACTTATCTGAACACTGTTTTGTAGTATATTTCTTGTCTTCCTAATTATTTTTTTCGGCAGTGCCTCAAGATTTTTCTGCATTGTTACCATTATACTTTATATAACACTGAATTATGTATATTGTATTTCTTCTGCAAACATTTATTGTTTGTTCGCAGCACACTGGAAAATCTGCAAAGGGAACTAATTTTTTGTCTCGTTGTGCTGTGATCTTAATGCAAGTATTTTATACATGGTGTATTATCTGAGCACTATTGTGCACTATATTTCTTACCTTTCTTACTACAATTTTTTTCCGGCATTACCCCAGGTTTTTCAGCATAGACCGACGCCTAACCCCCTAGGCATATTTTTTTTATAAAATACTTGGTACAGTGGTAAGGCATCCACCTCGCCACCCTCTCTTTAAGTGGACAATCGTGAGTGACCCAGCTAATTTGTAGGACAGGTGTTTTTAGACGACTTCTTGAAACCAATTTGGATGAGCACAAATTGACCCCCAGCCGGACTTGGAAATCGAAATCAGAACCTCTAGTCCCAAAGTCGGTCGCTCGTCCAACTGGACTGCGGAGGCCAGCAATCATATTAGAAGGGCAATAAAATGAAAACAACAAAATCAGGTGCATGAAACATGACGACAGAGGACAACGATCATAACACAGATGACCAGAAACCCAAACAAAACAGTAGCAGGCTTCCTTCGACGACACACCCGACATATCGGGAACTGGTATATGTTCCCGCCTATCCGTATTCAGACTTAAGTACAGACTGAGGAACTCCAGTAGACTGACTGTCCCAATGCAGGAATCGTTGAAACAGATCATATTAAATATTAAAAATAAAAACTACAGAAAATATTTCTAAGAACTTAAACTATGATATAGATGGATACATTTAATATTGTACCGTTGCCTAGTGGCACTGGAGTATAGGGGCTAACCAGCCTCTACACTGTTTTCTGAGGCGATCTGAACTTTTTACCACGTAATAAAAACACTAAGCGAACTGATGCGTTTGACTTTGGTCTTCTTAAAACGTTCTGTAGCTAAATTTTCCGCTTAAAAATTACAGTAAATTTTAACCACCCCCCCCCCCTTTTTCCACGAAACATGGTATACGGAAATAATCATTCCGACACGAAAACAACGGTCATGCTGTATAAATTAACGTTATAAACGTCACTTGAAACCTCCAGGTGTTTTAAAGTTCACGTAGAAAAACTACAAATGATAAATCATACATGATAATTACTAAAAATTTTATGAACAAGGATTTTTTTCCCCAAATAATTCTGCATATTTCCCTCCGGAATCAAAATACTAAGTTTCGGCTTCAGAGATTATGTACCAGAAATACGGCACTCGCAAAAATTTTCCGATAAAAAAATATGACAAAAACTGTAGTCTAGAACTGCTACTTTCATTCATTGGAGGTTGGCTTCGAGAACCCGACAATTTTCAATATATACATTTAACACTGACGATTGTTAGGCCTCTTTCTCATGCTGTTCATACGCAGACGAAATACAAAAATGTTTCTAAACTATATATAAACATGCTGTCCCTTTGCGGCTTCGCCCGCGTGTACTATAGAAAAGAGTTATTAACTTTTAATTATGTATTAATTGATGTTGTTACTATATTCTCTGTATATCTTTAAAACAACAAATACAAACAGCCTTTTCCAGTCCACTTCGCTGAGCGTACTTTAATTTGAGAACATCTTGGTGTTTTGAATTTATCTTTATTTCTCTATAAAATAGCTGCCCGGCTGCGGCTTTTCCCGCGTGAAATTTAGTAACTCTGGATAAAATATTTGATGAAGGCATTAAATAGCTAGCGTACTCAATAACAGTGAACTATAAATTGTCTTAGCTCAGAGGAAAGAGCGCACGCAACATGCTCATGATGTCATACTAATTCCCATCGCAAAGTCTTGCACGGAATATGAACACGTAACCCCACCCCTCCCACAACACAAACTTTATACAATACCTGAGTGAATTCTTAAGGCAGGCCATTATAATTCTTTAGTATGTGCAGAGGTTTTATTTATGAGTAGGTTGACAAAAAGCAACAACTGTTAAATTATTTCTCCATGATCATTCTCTTTATTTCGGGAGATTGCAACATTTTACTGCTTTATGCATCCTTAATTTTCGAATTTCATAAAATTCTGAATTTTGTTTGTAGATATTTACATAAACTTCATTCTTACCAAAAAATCATCTCGATATCTCAACGGGTATAAGCGGTACAGATGATTATTTGAAAACACATTATTTCTTTAACAGCTTTCAAGGACGAATTTCGAAAAATCCTGAAATTACTTTGATATTTACGTAAGATATATTTTAAAGCAAAACAATTTCAATATTTCCACTGGTTTAGGAGATAGGTGGGATTAATTAAAAACACGTTTTGTTTTTTAAGAGCTTTCAAGGACGAATTTCGCAAAATTCTACAAGTACATTTTAGATATTTACTTAAGCATTATTTTAAAGAATAAGTCACCTCACTATCTGAAATGGTTTAGGAGAAATCACGGATTAATGAAAAACACATTTTACGACTTTTCACTCCCTTAATTTTCGAATTTTCTCAAAATCGAAAAATTAGCATATGTGCATTTGTTTGGGCAATAAATTGAATTTAAAAAATTATAATGGCTTTCCTGATTAATGAAACATCAGGGATTCTTTGAAAACACGTTTCACCCCTTTTCACTCCCTTAATAATCAAATTTCGAAAATTCCATTCTTAGTGGGTGCCTACGGGGCAAGAGGAAGCTTCCCTCAAATTTCATGGTTCTAGGTCCAGCGGTTTGGGCTGAGTGAGTGAGTGTGTCAGTCAGGACACTTCATTTGATATGTTAAGATAAACGTTAAAAACACCAATTGAAATCAACATGTTTTTAAATGTCAATATGGACCAACTACAAAAAAACCCTGATAATTATATAAGTTTACTTTATGAGTAAAGATTTACGCAGAATGACAAATTTTTTTAACGTGATGGTTGCGTCGCAATTGAGTTTATGAGATTCCGCGTCGGAGATTGTTCTTCAGATATACGTTACTCGAGATAGTGTTTTTTAGTCTAATATCCGAAGAAAAAAGTAGGCTTATGAGATCACCTTCTTGTCTGGGAGTGTGTGTGTCTGTGTAGTATGCAGGTGTGTGCGTGTGTGTCCCCTTAAAACTATTGAACCAGTGGACCAAATGTCATCAAACTTGATACTTATATATTACTTCGTAACCAGACTTGACTTTTGTATACTTCTGTTACCTCTCTTTCGTATTTTCAAAACAGTAGCAATTTTAAAATTTTTCGATCAAGCTAGATATCTAAGGAAACGTATTTCAGAATTTCACCAAACTCGGAGTACGTACACTACATACAAAGCTGACTTGAATATTGTGTATTTAATTCGTCGTGTGTTCATACATTCAAAATAGCGGCAATTTTTATAATTTTAGCACATTATTCCATATTTTTCAGAATTGCGCCAATCTTGGCACGCACATACTAAATACAAAACTTAATTAGAATTTTATGACACATTTGCTTACATTTTTTAATGAATTTTATCAAACTTGGTACACATATACTACGTATAATGCTGACTTGAATGTATTACATTTATCAAATGTTAATGTTTTCATAATGGTGACCATTTTTTTTTATAATATGACATGCTTGGAGTTTTGTGTATTTCGTTCATCGTTCAGTAATATTTTGAAAACTGTAGCCATTTTTTTATTTTTATGATAGAAAGATATCTCCGAAAAAAATTTATCCCCACTTAAATCAAACTGGGAACGCATATATTACTTAGTAAACTGACTAATGTTTTGTGTATTTTGTTTATCAAATAAATAAATTAAATGTTATTTTGTACCCACTTGTAGGAAAGTAGGCTTATTAGTTTTGCTGGTAACTTCTTGTATATTTTATCGTTGTATTATGTATTATACCCTCTAAAATAACATATACAACGCGAGTGCAGCAGCTTGATGGGCCAAGTGTGAGACACGGGTACAAGGACAGGGGCAGGCTGGTTGTTAAATGTGGGCTGCAGCAACAAGCTGTGACGTGACTTCCTTGGGTACGCTAATAGCAGCTTTATTACGCAGCTGTATATAGAGGCAGGCCGAGAACCTTCCAGCAGCACAGCTGAGTGTGACGTGCATGCAGTGTTCGCAGCAGAGCTCAAGTCTTGTACTATACCACGTGTATCGCAGCAGAGCTTTTGGCATAGCGCAACCACACTACACTCATGCCTAGTACACACGGGCCTATTTCTCCGGCATGAATGTGAGCATCAAAAGTGCGTACAAGAAAAAGAACACTAGCTAGCATTCTAGCTAATATACTACCAAATTAATTGTTCAATTCACACGGCTAACTTTCTTATACAAGAAGGCATATTGCAATGGCGTATATCTACAATAATAAAGCTTGTCATTCTGTCACATTGCATGATACGTTCATAGACATTAAGGCATACACCATTTAAATGTTGAATACAAATTTTAAAGCTGCATTTGGTGTACCTACTGGGGGGGGGGGGGATGGTGCAATGTTTATTGTACCTGCACTAACAATAAATTGTAAAATTTAAAAATTGCATTATTATCGGTAGTAGATAACAATCTGGTTTAAGGGACATGACACACGATCAGCAAATATTCATTTAATAGTTTATTTTGTCCAACTAAATGATATTTCTTCAAAATATTACGTCTTTGTAACTAATTTACTTTAAAAAAACTATCTGCGTGCATAAAAGTGCTGACGGTTCTTAGTTACTCATTTCTTTTCCTCCCGAAGAACTACCACGGGCAGTAGTTAAAATAAATATTGATGTAATCAGACTATACAACTAGTGTGCTGAAAATGGCCTAAAACTAAATGCAAACAAGTGTGCATAACTGCATATATATGACTCTAGCAACACCAAAAATAATTAATAAAGTTAAATGGCGTATTGAAAATTACATTAATAACTTGCCCATATCCTCCTGCCAACATTATCGAAACTCGGGCTTTAGGTTTGACCAAAACCGCACATGGCAAAAGCATATCTCGTCTTGCCTACAGTCTGGTCTACAGACTTCGCCTATAGCAGTATACTTCAATAGAAATGTTTAATACACGGTACCGCGCACTGCTACACAAAATGAAAGGGTCTAATACTTACCTGCAGTAACTGTGACCACACACCACACATTCAACTGTCGACTTTCCCATCATATATATAATATTTTTCGTAATTTTTAATTATTTTATTTTATGTAGTTTAAAGAAATGTACGTATATTATAATATATGTACAGTTCCAGAATGAAAACTAAACGAGTTAATTTTATTTATATTAGCAACGATCTTATGCCCTAATTAATTAATCTTTTATATTAGCATCCCACATTTTTTTTTGTGCATTAATAGATATTTTCAAGTGATTTTTTGTAGCTTTTGTAGCGTTATAATACAGTACCATATTTTTTAAGCATGTAAAGATACACGGTTATTGTAAACCGGCTTTAGTGCTGAACTTTGTACGTGTTCAAATTAATACATCAATAAACAAGAAATAAATAAAGATAATGACAAATTAAACCATCCTTATCTCGCACTAGCTGGTATCCTTGTATGCTAGCTACCTGGTTGCTCGGTGGTCGTTCACACGGCACAAGTTTGCCGCAAGTTGAGGTAAACCAGACGGTGTTTACCTTGTACAGAGAGATGCCCGTGTGTATTAGGCTCAAGGCCGCGATCTGTTACTGCTGGTGAGCACTGACTTATAGTCTGTCAGCGTTCGTCAGCAGTCAAGTCACAATATCAGTAATTATTTCATCATTGTAAGTGATTTTAAAGTTTCAGAACGTTGGGCAACGATGGACATTTAACAGAAAAGTCGTACGTGAATACGAATTCAACTAGGAATCACAGTTTACTAATCTATAAAAAACTTTCATATAAGAATAACATAGTAAAATAAGTCGTACCACTCACCTATACACTCAATCACCGCACAACTCAATCTCTGGGCCTAGAGACATGGAGTTTTGAGAGTGCACCCACTAACAAGGGATTTTTCGAAATTTAAGGGGGCAAATAGGTGTGAAACATTTTTCGACGAATTCTACATATCTTACTAACCGGGTGAGCTACTGATATTATTTTTGCTTTATACTATTGCGTAAAAAAATACATACTGCCTAATTTACCGAATTTTCGAAATTAAAAATTAAGGCGGTAAAATGCAGTAAGATGCGTTTCAATCAATCCTCGATTTATCTTAGGCCAATTGAGATACCCAGTGAAATAAGCGAGGATAACATCGCGGCGTACAAACCCACTTATCAACTTTCCATCTTGCCTGGGCTTCAACCTACCAGGACCTAACACAACCTAGACATTTCTGTTCATTTTCTCTTGTGTGTATGACACAATCTAACACAAAACTTTTTTATTTTATTTTAACAAGTATCGTATAACTAGACGTTCTTAATTTTGTTTTCAAATATGATACCAATTCTAAAAAAGACTTGAGCGTCCGAAGCCTAACTTTTCCTTACTCCACAAGAATGTTTTAAGCGTTTATGTGTACGTGTGTGTATGTATGTATTATATATATATATATATATATATATATATATATATATATATATATATATATATATATACGCGTGTTCACAAAGGTATGTTGCCAACTTTGCGAGATGATTCCTTACAAAAATGAGGTCTTGTTATGAAGTATAAGTTTTTCGCTGTCACAAATAAAAAGGGAGAAATTCGTGGTCGAAAATTCACATTGAAAAGCATTTGATTGATTAACGAAAAATAAGGAGAAAAAAATAATAATATGTTTTTGGGTGCGATTTAATAACAATATCTATATTCTCTGAAAATATGGTTTCGAATACCTTCCAACTACAGTAGATAATGCGGCTGGCCAAGCCTTATTTTGGCACATGATTTTTACCATTCCATTTTCGGCAAATAAGTGACACCATTTGTAGCAGGAATCACCAATGAACAAAACATGTAGCACTGCACGCAACATCCTCAAGTGAACCGTTTTCAAGAAAATGGACGTAGAATATGTGTACTGACAGATAGCCAACACTGGGGGTTCAAGTAACCCCATTATTTAATGAAGGGGAAATGTGTTTGAATTTTTTTTTTTTTTTTTTCGCAGATGCAGATCTTGTTATTAAAACGCACCCGATATGTCGTTGTTTATTTCAACAACGCACGTTACGTGATGACGTGAATGCTTGTATGCACACTCAGTGTTTCTACTTTTACACGTACAGTATTGGTTGTAAATCCAGCATAACACTCGGTACTGCTCCACCTCACTCGCTTATTTTGCTAACGAGTACTGCTGTGAAGAATTTTCCAGAACTGCAGGCGGTAGTCTTGCCAGAGGTCGTGTGTGGTGTGTGTTTTCCTTGCAGACAGTTGAGGACGATGTTGGAGACACATGTGCTGCGCTTGCAGAGCTAGTCCAAGGCTACAAGCACACGACATTCTCCTAACAAGCAACTTTTTACACTCTGCACTTCAGACAAAAACTCGAGTATTTCTAGCAGAGTCCTCTGAAAAAAAAAAAACTGTCTCCCGCTCTGTGCAAGGTCATGTCCAGGGAGCTTTTTACAAACGATGTCTTAACACCCACGTCAACAAACGAGAACCTTACTTTCTCTTAGGACGGCTGAATAAGGCTAATCGGTATGGCTACAATTCACCTCTACTTGTTACCAACTTCAGAACACGCATCATGAATGGTAGGGAGGTTTCAGTATTGCTATATACATACTATAATTGTCATTATTACGTTTAATTTTTCAACATATTAAAAAACGGTTTGTTAATGTTATATGTTGCTATAGATACATAGTTTAATTTCGCTGTTTTTTTTTTTATTTTAACACTATTTTTTTTCGTAGATACGTTGTCCAGTGGAAGTGGGAAACGTTGACAATCTTCGGTTAAGGATTCGTTTCGCTATTCCAGTTACGAGGGCATGGATGTCAATGTGCTGCTGACTTTCTTCCTGTTACGTTCAGCTGGACTGTCGCTGAGTAGTCACTTGGCCATTCATAAACTAGTTCTACTTCACAAAAATGTCTGCTCGTGTTTATGCAGATCGAGTGAGAATTCGAGAAATAAACGTAGTTGAACAATTTGGCCAAACTTACACACTAAGGTAGGTATGAGTTCATGGAAATGGAATTACTGTAGCTATTTTACTGAAGCTATTGAAAGCCACTGGAGGTATCTCACCAACGCAACTGATGCAGTTGGCGCAGTGGCTAACTGTATGCCTCTCACTGAGGCAATCCGAGTTGGATTCCCTGCGGGGTCCAATCCCCGATTTCTTGCATGTGGAATCACGGCCGTAGAAGAACGGTCGTGATGTGGGATACATGATGGGCATTGCCTTCAATAGACGGACTTCCACTAGGCTCCCGTTTCGCCGTCCCTCTATTTCTGTCGTTTCTCTATTGAGGGACCATCTTCGAAGTTTGTAAGCTTCCTGCTGCACAATGGGACCAAATCGTCGGAACGTAGCCAAAAGTCACGAAATTAATTTAAGTTTATAGTGTTAGATGTATTATGGCTATATATATATATATATGATGAAGTGTCCGCACTCATTCATCAACGCAATGCAGAGCCCAAACCCCTTGACTTATAACCGTTAAATTTTGAGGATAGCTTCCCCTTAACACGTAAGCACCCACTAATGGAGTGAATTGTGTTTTCAATGAATCTCCGATATTTTGTTAACCTGGAAAGTTATCATTATTTTATTTATTTATTTGAACATTTTATGTGCCCTTGAGCAGCACAAGGCCTTAGTAGAGGAACACGGTGGGTGGGGGGAGGGCGAGTAATCGACGAGGGCCTATTGAAGGAACCATCCCAGCATTCGCCTGGAGTGATTTCGGGAAAACCCTGGAAAACCGAAATCAGGATGGCCGGAGCCGGGGATCGAACCCGAGTCCTCCCGAATGCGAGAGTATTGTTTTATTACCACTGTTCCACATCGCTCAGTTTTTTTAACTTAAAAAAATTGTCCAATTAAATGCATATTAACTATTATTTTTCTGTTTACTAAATTAGAAAATTAAGTGAGTGAAAAGCCGTAAAATGTATTTTTCATCAATCCTTGATTCTTCTTAAAGAAGTTAGATATCGAGGTGTTTTTTTTTTTTTTTTTTTCAGAATAATGCTTACGCAAATATCTGAGAAGAATTTTCAAGGTTTTTCGAAATTCTAACTCATA